>JASANB010000304.1:0-23934 GCA_030248155.1 Sabatieria punctata
GTTCTGTTCTGTTCTGTTCTGTTCTATTCTGTTCTGTTCTGTTCTATTCTGTTCTGTTCTATTCTGTTCTGTTCTGTTCTGTTTTGTTTTGTTTTGTTCTGTTCTATTCTGTTCTGTTCTGTTCTGTTCTGTTCTGTTCTGCTCTGTTCTGTTTTGTTCTGTTCTGTTCTGTTCTATTCTGTTCTGTTCTGTTCTGTTCTATTCTATTCTATTCTGTTCTATTCTGTTCTATTCTGTTCTATTCTGTTCTGTTCTGTTCTGTTCTGTTCTGTTTTGTTCTATTCTGTTCTGTTCTATTCTGTTCTATTCTGTTCTGTTCTGTTCTGTTCTGTTCTATTCTGTTCTATTCTGTTCTATTCTGTTCTGTTCTGTTCTGTTCTGTTCTATTCTATTCTATTCTATTCTATTATTCTGTTCTGTTCTGTTCTGTTCTGTTCTGTTCTGTTCTGTTCTGTTCTGTTCTGTTCTGTTCTGTTCTGTTCTGTTCTATTCTATTCTATTCTATTCTATTCTATTCTATTCTATTCTATTCTATTCTATTCTGTTCTATTCTATTCTATTCTATTCTATTCTATTCTATTCTATTCTATTCTATTCTATTCTATTCTATTCTATTCTATTCTATTCTGTTCTATTCTATTCTATTCTATTCTATTCTATTCTATTCTATTCTATTCTATTCTGTTCTATTCTATTCTATTCTATTCTATTCTATTCTATTCTATTCTGTTCTGTTCTGTTCTGTTCTGTTCTGTTCTGTTCTGTTCTGTTCTGTTCTGTTCTGTTCTGTTCTGTTCTGTTCTGTTCTGTTCTGTTCTGTTCTGTTCTGTTCTGTTCTGTTCTGTTCTGTTCTGTTCTGTTCTGTTCTGTTCTGTTCTGTTCTGTTCTGTTCTGTTCTGTTCTGTTCTGTTCTGCTCTGTTCTGTTCTGTTCTGTTCTGTTCTGTTCTGTTCTGTTCTGCTCTGTTCTGTTCTGTTCTGTTCTGTTCTGTTCTGTTCTGTTCTGTTCTGTTCTGTTCTGTTCTGTTCTGTTCTGTTCTGTTCTGTTCTGTTCTGTTCTATTCTATTCTATTCTATTCTATTCTATTCTATTCTATTCTGTTCTGTTCTGTTCTGTTCTGTTCTGTTCTGCTCTGTTCTGTTTTGTTCTGTTCTGTTCTGTTCTGTTCTATTCTGTTCTGTTCTGTTCTGTTCTATTCTATTCTATTCTGTTCTATTCTGTTCTATTCTGTTCTATTCTGTTCTGTTCTGTTCTGTTCTGTTCTGTTCTGTTTTGTTCTATTCTGTTCTGTTCTATTCTGTTCTATTCTGTTCTGTTCTGTTCTGTTCTGTTCTGTTCTTTTATGTTCTTTTCTGTTCTATTCTGTTCTATTCTGTTCTGTTCTGTTCTGTTCTGTTCTGTTCTATTCTATTCTATTCTATTCTATTATTCTGTTCTGTTCTGTTCTGTTCTGTTCTGTTCTGTTCTGTTCTGTTCTGTTCTGTTCTGTTCTGTTCTGTTCTATTCTATTCTATTCTATTCTATTCTATTCTATTCTATTCTATTCTATTCTATTCTATTCTATTCTATTCTATTCTATTCTATTCTATTCTATTCTATTCTATTCTATTCTATTCTATTCTATTCTGTTCTGTTCTATTCTATTCTATTCTATTCTATTCTATTCTATTCTGTTCTGTTCTGTTCTGTTCTGTTCTGTTCTGTTCTGTTCTGTTCTGTTCTGTTCTGTTCTGTTCTGTTCTGTTCTGTTCTGTTCTGTTCTGTTATGTTCTGTTCTGTTCTGTTCTGTTCTGTTCTGTTCTGTTGTATTCTGTTTTCTGTTCTGTTCTGTTCTGTTCTGTTCTGTTCTGTTCTGTTCTGTTCTGTTCTGTTCTGTTCTGTTCTGTTCTGTTCTGTTCTGTTCTGTTCTGTTCTGTTCTGTTCTGTTCTGTTCTGTTCTGTTCTGTTCTGTTCTGTTATTCTGTTCTATTCTGTTCTGTTCTGTTCTGTTCTGTTCTGTTCTATTCTATTCTATTCTATTCTATTCTATTCTTTTCTGTTCTTTTCTGTTCTGTTCTGTTCTGTTCTGTTCTGTTCTGTTCTGTTCTGTTCTGTTCTGTTCTGTTCTGTTCTGTTCTGTTCTGTTCTGTTCTGTTCTATTCTATTCTATTCTATTCTATTCTATTCTATTCTATTATATTATAATCTATTCTTTTATGTTCTTTTCTGTTCTGTTCTGTTATGTTCTGTTCTGTTATGTTCTGTTGTTTTCTTTTCTGTTCTATTCTATTCTATTCTGTTATATTCTATTCTATTCTATTCTATTCTATTCTATTCTATTCTATTCTATTCTATTCTGTTCTGTTCTGTTCTGTTCTGTTCTGTTCTGTTCTGTTATGTTCTGTTCTGTTCTGTTCTGTTATTCTGTTCTATTCTGTTCTATTCTGTTCTGTTCTGTTCTGTTCTGTTCTGTTCTGTTCTGTTCTGTTCTGTTCTGTTCTGCTCTGTTCTGTTCTGTTCTGTTCTGTTCTGTTCTGTTATTCTGTTCTATTCTGTTCTGTTCTGTTCTGTTCTGTTCTGTTCTGTTCTGTTCTGTTCTGTTCTATTCTATTCTATTCTATTCTATTCTATTCTATTCTATTCTGTTCTATTCTGTTCTATTCTGTTCTGTTCTGTTCTGTTCTGTTCTGTTCTGTTCTGTTCTGTTCTGTTCTGTTCTGTTCTGTTCTGTTCTGTTCTGTTCTGTTCTGTTCTGTTCTGTTCTGTTCTGTTCTGTTCTGTTCTGTTCTGTTCTGTTCTGTTCTGTTCTGTTCTGTTCTGTTCTGTTCTGTTCTGTTCTGTTCTATTCTGTTCTGAAAACATTGCGAAATTGCAATCGACAGTTGCATTTTCTTTCAAAGCTTCCAGCAATAGTACTTTAGATTCATTAGCGTACGAACGAATTTTACGGCGCCAATAAACTCGTCCGCCAAACCGGCTCCCCAGAGAAAAATGCAGTCTCATCTCATTTAGTTCGGCTAGAGAACCAAATAGCTTTGAATTTTAGAATCTCCAGCAAAGGCCGGCCGGTTCACGTGATCTTCCTGACAAATCAGCAAAACGTTGATTACCAGGCGATGGAAATGCTAAAGATAGTTGCCAGAGAAACAGGAGGAACGTTTCGCATCGCTTATTTCGACATGATCGGGCAGCTGGTTCAGGTTCTAGAGGCCGAGCGGTCCGGAGGCTCTTGGGAGTTCTTCAGGGAACAAAGACCGCTCAGGTCCGGAGAACCGATCGTCAGCTTTCCGGCTACACCTCATGAGAAATCCAGGGACCAGCTAATTAACTTGTATAACAATTACTTCGGCACTAACAGAGGTATGATCAGCACACTAGAGTGCTAAAAACCCAGGTTTACGGTTTTGATTTAAAATTGCAAAATATGGCTTGTTCCCAGAAAGATTCGTAGCGTATTGTATGTACATTTGTACATTATACTTATAATTAGGGTTCCGACGATATATCGATATCGATATCGAAACGTCGATATATCGACCCTTTTTCCAATATCGATATCGATATCGATATCGCGATATTTCGCATCGATATTTTCGATATTTTTTGTGTGGAAAATCAGGAAATAATACAAAACTGACACAAAGTTTATTTCTCTGGAACAGTAAAAAACAGTTTTTCCTGAACAACTCAGAAATGGATTCTATAGTCAAAACGTAACAGTGGCGTGATAGCTCTCAGAAACCTTAATTTGTCGCCATTCTCAGCTTTCTGACAGCAACGCTTTGGTTCTTAGCATACATGGGCCGCGGGGGGTCTGGGGGGGGGGTTTGCGCGCCCTCCAACTTGGGCTCGATCCCCCCAAACGACCCCACCCACCCACCTGAAGCCGACTTGTGTTCCTGACCCACCCACCAAAATCGCCGCGACCCCCCAAACCGGCAGGCCCACCCCCAAATTTTAGTATTTTGACTACCCCCAACCCATTTTTCACCCATGTACTGCATTGTTCTTAAATGTCTGCAGCAACACTGAAGATCTGCTCACTCCACACACTTGAAGCAGGAGGGCAGAAGTAGACTTGAACTACTAGTATTTCGACTGAGCGGTGGTACATTTTCAAATCCTGAGGGGTACCGCCGGGTGATGGGTGGATGAAAGGATGGTAAGCAAAAAAAGTCCGACTTTTTACTAAAATCAAGGTTTTTGGCATATTTCTCATTAAAATTAGTTAAAATACGCTATTCTGTTTGAGCTCATTGTGCCTAATGAGGGTGGGGCATCGGCTTGAGGGGTCGGGTCAACCTTTTCATTGAAGGGGTTCAGAAGGGCTACTACCTTTTCTGCGATTCACTACTAAATTGATATCAGAGCGCTGATTGCATCAGTGCTTGACTGATAAGCAGCGAGAGCAGTTTGCTCTTTCAAATTTTCACATTTTCTTGCATAACTATAAATATCGATATCGATATCGATATCGATCGATATTGAACTGAAAATATCGATATCGATATCGATATCGAATATCGACGAGTTTTGATATCGTCGGAACACTACTTATAATATTTGTACTTTAGGCAGAAATTCACTTGTAACCAAATACTTTATTTGTATTAGTAAATTTCTCAAAAATATAATTAAAATTGTAATTATAATTTACTTAGCAACAGTATTATGAAGTGCAACGGAATAACAAGCATCCCTTTTGTTCATTGGCAAAGCCACTGTTTTGGCTTTGAGAACAAATCTCTCAAGAACTAAGCAGATTATCTTAATAAACGTTTCATCAGTCTTTTAAGAATTTATTTCTCTTTCATTTAAAAAACATTAATTCAAATCGGTTGAGATTTGCGGTTGCTAGTGCTAAGTAAAAAGTCTGCGGGATTGTATTTCTTGACGGACCCTGTGCATGCATTTTCAGGTGCAACACTAGATTTAAAGACAAGTCCCAACAACCCATCCCTGAATCAGGTCCAAGCCTACCATTCGTCAGCCTTCCTGACCAACCGAAACCCCAACAGTCACACCTCAGGCGATTCATTTTGGAACGCCCAACTTCTGCCCCCTGAATATGCAGCCAAATTTGAACAGACTGATGGACAGCTTAGTCACGATCATATGGGTGAAATTCGTAAAATGTTCACTAAGCTTTATATGGGCCGGAAACGGGAGAAAGACAAGCAGAAACTGCGCAAGCCTTACAAAACCTTGAAGACTAAGGTATAAATTGTTTAGTATAGGCTTTTTGCTGGGTTTATAATTAAGAACTTTGAATTTTTAGGAGTACAAATTAAAAACTGCACAGGGTATTGCCCGACGAAGTAGCTCAAGTAGCAGTAGTAGTAGTTCCTTATCAAGCTCAGACATGACCATGTCGGATGGGGAAGTTAACAGTGACCTACAATTGAATCAACGCTCAATGAGAAAACACGCTCGTAGAACAGTCGGCGCTCTTAGCGCTCGACGCTCCTGGTCCACCGCTTCCATGAGGTATTTTATTTTGCACAATTTTTGTTTGTCTTGTGTATTTGCGTTTACTAGTCATAAACTCCGCTTCATCACTTAACGCCGTTTATGGTGCTGATACCATATATGGTATCGGCGTCACGTATGGTTACCTAGACTAGTGGCACCATAGGATATGGTACCCCCACACGTTCCGGGACTGTGGTTGTACCATATGTGGTGCCGGTACTATACGATACCACCAATTTTTATGGTGCGAAAATCTAAAAGGGGTAGTACCTTGTACGTATGTATTCTGTCATGTTTTATCGTAAACAATCCCATGAGTGTGTATTTAGTTTAGGCCCTTTTCGCAACTTCAATTCTAATATAAATAAACGGCAGTTTACTGTACACGGGCGTTTATTTGGAATTGGCAACTGCTCTCTGTCTGAGCGCTGTCTCTCTGTGATTTGAATCTTTTGCACTGATTTTCTGACAAAAACTGATAAAATCGTGTTTGTATACTGAAACTCATGCTTTTAGGCCCGGTAGTTGAGGTTTTTTTAACCCATTTTTCATCCTTCCAATTAAACGCCCAGGGGCCACTATTTGGGGGCGTTTATACGGAAAAGCCTGGTACCAGTACAGGTATCAGTTCGAAGGTAGGGGTACCATATATGGTACCAGTGTCATAAACGGCGTTTGCTTGACTGTGCTACTTTTATTTGTTAGAGTTTTTCTTTCACTTCTGTGTTTCTACCTACCGTACGTTGTATCACTCACTGTACGTATACGAACGTACAGTACCTGTACTGGTTTTTACTGGTATTCTGGTGCAAAGATTTGCATACAGGTCGATTGGTACGGAGCGTCAGTACGAAAGAAGCAGCAGAACCACTCAGCGACCGGCCTGGAGACCAATCGGCAGTGTGGAAACTTCTAAACTGAGTCACGGACCAAAAACTGGTGCGTCTAGTTACGATACATACATACCTATATGAAACAATAACAGTAAAACCAGTAAAACAATATACAATATGAAATTTGTTAAGCAATTTCAGACTCGAGATTTGCAAAAAGTGCTGGTAAAAACAGCTGTAGCTCATATTGTTTTTGTAGCAACTTTTAGCTCGAAGCTGAAACTATGTCTGCTAGCTTTTTCCGACTCTGTTCCGGGATGTACCGGGATTTTCCGTAAATAAGCCCATGCGCTGGCTTGTTTTAGGTTTTAGCACTTTTTGGCCCTCCACATTGAAACCGAAAATAAGCCCATCATGCGTTTAATCATGGAAACTTCATTTTCCGCCTTTTTTCAATCAAATTGCAAAGTGACTGCAACTGTTCAATGCTGTTTGTCAATAAATAGTGATTCTGCAAATAGCATTTCATTTTGCGTTTACTATTTCGGTTTTCTCTTCAATTTACCTTGTTTTTCGTAATGTTTTTGCTTGTTTTCACGCATTTACCTGCCTTTACGCCCTCCCAGCCAAGAGACACAAAATTTC
This sequence comes from Sabatieria punctata, assembly GCA_030248155.1. Classification (NCBI taxonomy): domain Eukaryota; kingdom Metazoa; phylum Nematoda; class Chromadorea; order Araeolaimida; family Comesomatidae; genus Sabatieria; species Sabatieria punctata. The sequence goes on from JASANB010000304.1 coordinate 6,929, forward strand.
GAAATCAGAAATATGTCCAGGTGGGCTTATTTTTTGGGGCGTATTTTCGGAAAAACTCGAACATGTACAGTAGGTTTCCCGAAAAAACGGCAAATCTACACATACCTCCACAACATCTGTGAGTTTGCAAAATTTACACGGCCCCTTGAATCTAATCTGGTATAGTATTGCCTGGCCCAAATAAAGTTTAGACGCCAAAACCTGTACTTTTTACACAAAAACTAGACATGCAACATGTTGATAACAGGGCAAAAAGGGCAGTCGCCTGACTATGCCTAAAGAGCTATTCAAAAAGTGAACTTTGATCTAGTGACGATTGCAAGTCTACAGAAGAGAGATAAACTATGCAGAAATTATAGAAATCCTAGCCTAACTGATTAGTTGATTTGCGTTAATCTTCTATAAAATCACAAAATACACAATACAATATTAGCCCGAAATATTTCCAGACCGCTCAGTAGCCTGGATGAACCGGTGGCAGAACGAAAGACTGAAAAAAGAGGAACAACTAAGAATGCAGCAACGAACAAAAAGCGTACAGGCCGGGCCGCAAATACGCAGAGCTCAATCTTCAGAGAACAGATTGCAACTCAATTCCTACACTCAAACTCCAGTAGCTGATCAAGTTCAAGCTGACACTGTCAGACAACTGGTCAGGTGAGAACCCGTTTTGTTCATGTTTCAGCTTTTTCTTAAGTTTAAAGATTCTAATGATTGTCTTTTTCCTTAGTGCCAGACTGTTCGTTTCTAATACGAACTCAAATTTGTTCTGTATTCGTTGAAACTGTATCATACACAAACTTTCAGACAGAACAACAGTCTAATTGAAGCTCTGGAACGGAAAGACGCCTCGCTCAGTCACCAACAACAGAACTACCAAAGGACAGCCAGGAATCGGTAGACAAACAACTATTTAGTGATTGAAGTGACAAACTTGACGAAAATTTTGAGATTCAAAATTCTCAGGTGGCATGCATGGTGGCGAACACAAAAGTTACACTAAGACGAAAGCCGGAATAGATAAACAAATTGGCCACCCTGTACTATTTTCAATTTTTCTTCACATTCTTGTCACATTTCTTGCAGCAACGACGTTCTGGCAAAAATCCACGCCGCCCAGAACAGCGAAAAGCGCGACTGGGAACAGATGGCGCGCGTCGCTCAAGCTAAAGAAGCTGTGAACTCGGAAATTAAGGATTTGGCGACCCGGCGCCGACGCCCCGTCGTCTTTCAGACGCCCGAGACCGGTCGTGCCCATGCCATTCGCACGCAGAGAAATCGCTGGGACCAGCTGCGACAGCAGCGCAACGACCAAGTTGAACAGGCGCAGCAGCGTAGAGACGTGAGCGTCGAATACACTTTTTTCGGTGATTAAAATGTACTTGACGCTTCTAGCACGCCAGACGCGTGCAGCAGCAGAGCAACTATAAGCTGATGTACGAGCGTCTTTTAAACGATATGGAGCGTCAGGCCGCTCGAAATCAGGGAGCTCAAATTAGAGAGGTTATGACTCAGAGCTATGGACCTTAGATGAAATATGCAAATTAATTTGCTCTATACGGCTTCCTGTGATAATAACGGTGTGTATGTAAAGCATGCTATGTAATGCACAGGCTGGCAAACAATAATAACCCCATGCCCTGAGCAAACTTAGCATAAAACAGGAAAAAATAAACTTATTGGTACTTTCTATTTTCCAGATCATGCTACATAGATTAGTTTACTCGGGGAAGGCGCTATCATTGTTTGGCAACGTTAAAAAATTGCTAAGTATTCCATGCGAGTCAAGCCATAAATGGTTTATGCAAATTTATGCGAACTTTTATCTACAGTAGAACAGCCTCCATGGGGGCGTGCAACAATTACATGTACGTAATGGTGTTTTTGCCCTTTTCGGTCCCCCTCCCCGTGATAATCGCTCGTAATAATTTTCGGGCCCCTAAACCCTAACTGCGTAATATTATGGCTACCCCCCGCCGAAATTTCAATTTTATTGAGAGTTGGAGCCGAATTTCGATGCTATGTGAAATGACGATTTTAACAAAATGACATCTTTATACGGTAGCATATTGACAATTTTCTTTATCGATGAGCTACAACTACTGTACATGTAGGTGTATAGTATTCGTTTTACATAGAAGCCATCATTGAGTGGCTTTTTTGTTACAGACGAAACCAACGCGTATTGTCATGAATTTTTACGGCTGCTGCCATATCACTTTGCTGATGATCGATAGTCATAAAAGACCGAGTTACAATACATCCTTATACAGTCAGGCACTTAACGCCGTTTATGGTACCGACACCATATAAGGTGCCGGTACCATATATGGTACCGGTACCGTAGGTAGTGGTACCATATATGGTACCCCCACCTTCGGGGCCTGTGGTGGTACCATATATGGTACCCCACCTTCGGGGCCTGTGGTGGTACCATATATGGTACCGGCACCATATATATGGTACCCCCACCTTCGCGTTTTTCCGGTACCGGTACCATATATGGTACCACTCCGTTCAGATTTCGTACCATATATGGTACCGGCACCCATTGCCATGGGTAGGGGTACCATATATGGTACCACCACAGTCGCCGAACGGTACCATATATGGTGTCGGTACCATATATGGTACCACTACCCTCGGTACCGGTACCATATATGGTACCGGCACCTTATATGGTGTCGGTACCATGAACGGCGTTAAGTGCCTGACTGTTATAAACTCTTAATAAGATGTCAAAGGTCACTGGTGTCATTTAGTATTTGAAAAATTGGAAGGCCCTAACTTCATCGGTAGCTGCCCTCTAATCTACACGTTCATCTAAGTAAAAGTGAGAAAATGTAAGCCACTGACTTCAAATCGAGACTGCATGTACACGTACTGTACGTAGAAGCAATCAAAGTTATGGCAACTTCTGTGATTTCTGCACTTTAAAAAATACGTAATTAAATCGCCAATCCCTCCGCTATAGTAATCATTGGGCGAAAATAAAAAACCCAAAAAATGCAACGATTCACTAATGAATATTGAAAAAATATAATAAATCAAACAGGACAGCCGCGATTTGTTCTAACGAGACCTGACTGCAGCTGGGCAATTGCAATCTGTAGCTGCTAATTTCTGCCCACTTTCAAACAGCGTTGTCCCGGAAAATTATTACCAAGTAGCTGCCGTTGCTAACAAGCCGGTTAGAAAGAAAAGCCTGTTCACTGAGCACTTAGCTAGGATGGGCAACTGTCAACCAAGCACCGACCTCCAGCTGAGAGCGGAAGAGACGAGGCACGAAGAAATTGAGCGCGAAATTCAAATTGACAGTTTGGAGCGTTTGAAAGAGTGCAAAGTTCTACTACTGGGCTCTGGAGAGTGCGGCAAAAGTACGATCTTGAAACAAATGAGACTACTACATGACAGCTTTACTGAAAGAGAGATCGCTTTCTACAAGCCACTGATTTTCAACAACGTTCTCACCGGAATCGCTGCGCTACTAGAGGCCATGACTCAACTCGGAATTGCTTTTCAATACTCCTCTTCTAACCAACATGCGGCTATGGTGCAAAAAACTGTTAGCGAGACAAGCCATCGAATGTCGATAAGCAAGGAATTAGGTGAAGCCATAGCGAGTTTGTGGCAAGACAAAGGAGTTCAACGGTGTTTCGAATTTCGCGAACAATTTCATCTCAACGACACTGTCAAATATTATTTCGACGATATGGTCCGATTGAGTGCCGACGGTTATGTGCCAAGCACTCAAGACCTATTGAACGTCCGATCGGCTACTTTGGGCATTCAAGTGGTTAGAATGGAACACCGTAGGACTGAATTTAGCATAATCGACGTGGGTGGTCAGCGCACCCAGCGCCGAAAATGGATTCACGTCTTTGACGACGTTAGCGCAGTTATTTTTATTACCGCCGTGTCCGAGTTTAACCAAACGATGCGCGAAGACTCGCTCACCAATCGAATGGTGGACTCGCTGAATTTGTTTGAAGAAGTCTGTCACACCGACTGTTTCGAACGAACTACGCTTATTCTCTTTCTGAACAAGACCGATTTGTTCAGAGAGAAATTGGACCGGAAATTGGCGATTAGTAGCGCGTTTCCTGAATACCAGGGCGGAACGGAGTACACCGAATGCTTGAATTACATTCGAGAACAGTTTGAAGCTCGTAACAGAGAGAGCGGACGGAAACTGTACACACATGAGACTTGCGCTACCAATACCGATCAAGTTCAGTTGGTTTTATTGTCGGTGACTGAGAGCTTGATTAAGAAGAATATGACTGCTAATGGTATGTGACTTATGTAGTACGTGTGCACTATAGTTGTATCTTGTCAAGTAAAACAGTGCAGTACGTATAACTTGAAAATCTAATGCTACTTAAAATTGCTCAGCAACCGCCGATAGAATACACGTTACAGGGTAGGGTAGGGTAGGGTAGGGTAGGGTAGGGTAGGGTAGGGTAGGCTAGGGTAGGGTAGGGTAGGGTAGGGTAGGGTAGGGTCGGGTCGGGTCGGGTGGCTAAAAATACGTAAGGTAGGGTAGCCAAAAATAAAAGTTTTGTATTAGCGACCGCAGTATTAACAAGGTGACTAAAACATTGCTAATTTTTACCTTAATATCCGCTTAAACAGCCTTCGAAAGCTTTGGCGTTTCCACTGCTGATATTTAAGCGAAATCGGTCTTTTTGGAAGCCCTTTTAGTAATGTTTTGCTATAAAACGCCATTTGGCAGCTTAAAATAGCGATTATTCAACTTTCAACTTTTTATGCCATCAAAGCTCTACACCGTAAAACAGCAAGCGAGCGGCAAGAAAACATGTTATAAAACAACAGCCATATCATGAACTAAGTTTTCAAACGAATCAGAGTGCAGAAAGAGTTTAAACCTTGTGTAAGACAGAGGAGTGTTAGCCGGCAGTTTATTCCAAAGCGATGCAGTAGAGCAGACAAAAGTTGCCGCTGTGGTGGCTGTCCTGGTCGCCACAACAACAGGGCATTCGTGGTTGGTTCGGCTGCTATGACGAGTGGAAGGGGCAGCGAACCAGTCTGCTGGCGCAAAACGAAGTTGGTGATAGTAACGATAAAACAGCTCCCAGCGTCTCATAACAACAAATTTCCAAATAGGCAAGAAAAGATGGTCACATTTCTGCACGGCTGAACTAAGCATTATTAGCCTCCTTATTTTATTGAATAAAACGTGCTAACACGCATTTTTATACGTTTTTGAGCTTCTGGACCACCATCCCGATTGAAATCGTTCTCGAAAGCCACAACAAAAGAGCTTGACTAAATTTACTCGAGTATTCATAGCACCAAACTACCAAATTGTCGCATAAATATCTGCCTTTCCTAACATCCTTATACAGTAGTATTAGCTTCAAACAAATAATCATCCATAGCTAGCACCAAGAGTATTTGCTGATAATCTGACCAAAAGACAAGCTTCTTTCCTTCAAACAAATCACAATGGAACAATATCAATGGCAAGGTCTGGTTTGAGTAATTCGGGTTGACTCTGCACCAAGCGTAGTTCCAGCTCTATGGGTCCGGGCTTGGCCCCCGGCCCGGCTAGTTTCTGACCGTTTAACAGCGTCTTTCTCAGCACCAACTGCATGCTGGAGAGTGTTCTTCTGCAGGCTTCTTGCAAATTACGATCGCACTTGTGCAGCCAACAGAGCAAAAGCGCAGTAAAAAGGTCGCCCGTACCCACAAACACAGCCTCCACTTTTGGTATGTCCATTCGGAACCGACTCAGGCTGCCGTCTGGAAATCGGCAAACGCATGCATCGGAGAGGATATAAGTGGCTGCTCTGGCTGAGCCTGTGCTGCGTTTAATTTTGAATTGAATCCACCGCATGCAGTATTTTACATCTCTCTCGCCGCCCCCAAACCAGACACGGGCAAAGTGGGTTGACCCCCACAGACTCTGGCCTACCCCCCACAGGCAGCCGCTACCTCCACTCAGGAATTTTTAGGAATACTTTTGTACCGTTTATGATAAAAGCATGCCTAGATTAGGTGCAAATAAGCTCAGAATAGCTCATTTTAACCTATTTTAGCGAAAAATAAGTTAAAAAACCTTAACTTCGGTAAAAAATCGGACTTTTTAGCTTACCATCCCCCAACCAACCGTCAGAGCCGTTACCCCTATCAGGATTCGAAAATTTACCACCCGCTCAGCCGAAATTCTAGCCCAAAACCTGACCCAAAACTTGGCCTGGCAAGCTAAGATGTGACCGCATCTACACTTAGAGTAGGGATGGGACCGGTATACGGTATTTTTGGCTATACGGTATTATACAGTATTTTTGGCTATATACGGTATACGGTCCTACATGTTCTCTGAGACTATGTTGGTGGTAGGGAAGGGATGGGCAAGGAACGTCAGTGCTGCGCGGTTTAGAAAATACAAAAATACGGCCAAAATATGTTCGCCACTTCAGGCGCAAATTCTTTTTTGTGTTCGGCTATTGATGGGAGGAAGTGATGTATTTGTATGAAACAGAGTATGAACTATGGAATAAGATACATTCTGAACCATAATTCAGCCGTTGAAAATAACTTTTGGAGCGGCTGTAGTATTGAAACGGGACTAGATTTGAATATAGATAGAGTAAATCTGAAAAATTGCCTACCATACCTTCCTTCAGGGTGCTACCGTATCCGTGCAGTAAGTGAGGGTTGGCAGACAAATCGGTGCTGGTCACAACCACGCACTTATTTCCGTTCCGATGCAGCTTTGAAATGGCTTCGAACAGACTTTGTTCTGACGTCACCTTGACACCAGACAGTTCTCTAAAAATCAAATAAGTGCCTGGTAAAAAGTACTACTGTAAGTAGTTGTAAGAAGGGCTTACTGTAATTCAAATTGGTTCGGCGTGATAACATTGGCTCGCGGAATTATTAGGTCCCGGTAGATCGGCATTAGATTGTCGGGAACGTACTGAAATTTAATAACCACCACACTTTTAAAAGATACCGACCACTGATTGATTTCACCTAGGAGCGGCCAACCCAGACATGGGCAAAGGGGGCGGCTGGAGGGGGGTTGGCCCCCCCTTAGGCTCTGACCTACCCCCTCAGTCTGCCGCTACCCCTCAGGAATTTTTTGGAAGAATTTTGTATAGAAAATTATGATGAAAATATGTCTGGTTTAGGTGTAAATGAGCTCAGAATAGCTTATTTTAACTTATTTTAATGAAAAATAATCCAAAAACCTTGATTTAGTAAAAAAATTTGCGTTGTTGCGTCCCGTCAACCCCGATCAGCCGCCGCTACCCCGCTCAGGATTTGAAAATTTGCCACCCCTCAGCCAGACACGGGATAGCATTTCGGCTGAGGGGGGTATGAGCGCCTGAGGGAGGCTGAGGGGGTGGGAAGCCAAAAAGTACGATTTTTGGCTAAAATCAAAGGTTTTTTGCATATTTTTCATTAAAATAAGCCAAAATAAGCTATTCTGAACTCATTTAGCCTAATCCAGGTATTTTTTCTATACAAAATTCGTCCGAAAAATTCCTGAGGGGGTAGCGGCCGGCTGAGGGGGGTAGGTCAGAGCCAGAGGGGGGCGACCCCCTCAGCCCCCCTTTGCCCATGTCTGCCCTCAGCCGAAATGCTAGCCCATGTCTGGGTCCTCCAACCGTTCATGTAACCGCCCCCACTTGACATAGACCAGATCCCGGAGAAGAAATGGGTTTGTAGCATTTCAGATGAGTTCATACATGTAGTTGGGGGGGGAATGGGGGGGGGTATTTCCCCCCCAGGCCCGATTTTCGGAGAAAATTCCCCCCCCAGCCGGATTCTGGGGGGGGGAATTTTTTGAAACCCTATTTTGGGTTTGTAAACCTGCAAACAGGGTTCCAGAAGCCCTGATTAGGGTTTCAGAAACCCAACTTGGGTTCCGGAGCCCTAGTTTGGGTTTCAAAAACCCTAAATAGGGTTCCGGAACCCTGTTTTGGGTTTCAGAAACCCTAAATAGGGTTCCGAAACCCTGTTTTTGGGTTACTGAAACCCTAAATAGGGTTCCTGAACCCTAATTTGGATTACTGAAACCCTAATTTGGGTTTCTGAAACCGGAGCCCTAGTTTGGGTTTCCGGAGCCCTAGTTTGGGTTTCAAAAACCCTAAATAGGGTTCCGGAACCCTGTTTTGGGTTTCAGAAACCCTAAATAGGGTTCCGAAACCCTGTTTTTGGGTTACTGAAACCCTAAATAGGGTTCCTGAACCCTAATTTGGATTACTGAAACCCTAATTTGGGTTTCTGAAACCCTAATTTGGGTTTCTGAAACCCTAATTTGGGTTTCTGAAACCCTAAATAGGGTTCCGGAACCCTAATTTGGGTTACTGAAACCCTAAATAGGGTTCCGGAACCCTAATTTGGGTTTCTGAAACTCTAAATAGGGTTCCGGAACCCTAATTTGGGTTACTGAAACCCTAATTTGGGTTACTGAAACCCTAAATAGGGTTACTGAAACCCTAAATAGGGTTCCGGAACCCTAATTTGGGTTACTGAAACCCTAATTTCGGTTACTGAAACCCTAAATAGGGTTCCGGAACCCTATTTTGGGTTACTGAAACCCTAAATAGGGTTCCGGAACCCTAATTTGGGTTTCTGAAACTCTAAATAGGGTTCCGGAACCCTAATTTGGGTTACTGAAACCCTAAATAGGGTTCCGGAACCCTAATTTGGGTTACTGAAACCCTAATTTCGGTTACTGAAACCCTAAATAGGGTTCCGGAACCCTATTTTGGGTTTCTGAAACCCTAAATAGGGTTCCGGAACCCTAATTTCGGTTACTGAAACCCTAAATAGGGTTCCGGAACCCTATTTTGGGTTACTGAAACCCTAATTTGGGTTACTGAAACTCTAAATTGGGTTCCAGAACCCTAATTTGGGTTTCTGGAGGGCCGAAATAGTGTTCCGGAACCCTAATTTGGGTTACTGAAACCCTAAATAGGGTTCCGGAACCCTAATTTGGGTTTCTGTAGGGCCGAAATAGGGTTCCGGAACCCTAATTTGGGTTACTGAAACCCTAAATAGGGTTCCGGAACCCTAATTTGGGTTTCTGGAGGGCCGAAATAGGGTTCCGGAACCCTAATTTGAGTTACTGAAACCCTAAATAGGGTTCTAGAACCCTAATTTTGGTTTCTGGAGGCCCAAAATAGGGTTCCGGAACCCTAATTTGGGTTTAAAAATCTCTAAAGAAGGTTCCATAAATGCATTTTAACTGTATTATGTCGAATAAAATGGTTTTTTTTGCACGTTTTAAAGCAAAATTAGCTTTTTTTGCACATTTTAAATTAAAAATAAGGTTTTTTCCACGTTTTACAGCAAAAATAGGGTTTTAAATGGAATTTTTGCACTTCAGACAGGATTTTTACCCCATTTTTAGTCCTCAAAACCCTGTTTTGAGCCCAAAAAAAGGTCGCTGAAACCCACTTTTGGACACCAAAAAAAGGTCGCTGAAACCCCCTTTGGGCATACCCCTGAAACCCTATTTTGGATCAGAAAAATTCCCCCCCCAGCCGAAAACCCAGCTACATGTATGGATGAGTTAGGGGTGATAAATGTTTCATGTGTATTATGTGAAAGATAGAATAACAGAAAACTTACGTATTTTCCGTGATCTCCCAGCACAGGGTCGCAAACTAAAAAAAGGCCGGCATTTTTAAAGAAAAAAGCTACAAAATAAGTAGGTAGGTAAGTACCATAGAAAAGTTTGTTGTTGACCGTGCGTAAGTCATCGATTATTTCGGCAGTTTTCCTCAGAAACGATTCGTCTCGACAATAGCCAGTCAGCAAGTGCGTGTAGAAGTGGACATTGTTTAGTTTCAGACCTTCGTACACAGTCCACAAGTCTGCACTGGTCAGTACTTGGCCCTTCCAATGTTTATAGACTGAAACAGAAACTTATTCTACCTCTGTTTGCTAAGTAAAATATGTAGCACACCAAACGGAAAAGAAAAAGACCCTGATCGGGACGGTTTTAGTACCGCTTCTCGAAACTTTCTACCTCCGCATCATATATTATGTAACAGGTCATCATCAGCCGATGGGGAAAGGGCGTTTGGGGGTCTGGTGCAAGCCGGGGGATCTGACCCCAATTTCTAGGGAGGGGTTGAACACCAAAAACGCTAAAAAAATCGCTGTTTTTCGGCAAAAACAGCTAATTCGGGCACAAATACAGCTAAAAAGTACTGTTTTAAGGCGATTTTAGTAACTGAAATTCTAGAAAAAATTTGCTCAAAAATTACTTGCCTGAAATTGTGGGATGGTACGCAGCGCAGGACAAACAACCAGGTCTCCACTGCGTAGTTACCTGACGAAATGCTCAATTTTGGGCGCGAAATTCAAATATTGGCGGGAAATTTGATTTTTTGCAGATGTTTTGGCAGAAAGTTAAAAAAAATTCATTTAAAAATTCAAAACTGTCTGGTTAAAGTTGAGTTGTTGACAAAAAACCGCCCCCAAAAACGGATTTCCAACGCAAATTTAGTCAAAAAATCGAAATTTTCGATGAAAATTTGCGAAAATTTCCGATTTGGTGCCTACTGTAGTTGCGTGGAGGAAGGATGCATAGTTGCGTAGTTGCCAAAATTGATTTATGTGCCTTAAAACTGCATCTGAAGGCTTTCTAGCAGCCTCTAGCAACGTTTGGTTGATTTTATGTTCGTCCCACCAAGGCACCCTATGCACATGTATAATCGTGGGGTGGGGGTGAGGAATAGTCTTGTCTGCGGGGTCTTCTCGCCACCGGACCCGCTGTTACATGTATGGTGTTTATTCAAAAAATCGATGAAATATTTGCTGCAAAACAGCAATTTCTAGCTGCACTTAGCTCAGATTAGGCACAGTACAGTAATAAGCAGTTTTTAGACTTTTACCATACATGTAACAGGTCATCCGCCGATGGGGGGGGGGTTTGGCGCCGGCCGGGGGGGTCTGAGCCAGACATGGGCAAAGGGGGGGCTCAGGGGGGTTGGCCCCCCCTCAGGCTCTGACCTACCCCCCCTCAGCCGGCCGCTACCCCCCTCAGGAATTTTTTGGAAGAATTTTGTATAGAAAATTATGATAAAAATATGCCTGGATTAGGTGTAAATGAGCTCAGAATAGCTTATTTTAGCTTATTTTAATGAAAAATAAGCAACAAAACCTTGATTTTAGCCAAAAATCGGACTTTTTGGCTTACCACCCCCTCAGCCCCCCTCAGGCGCTCCTACCCCCCCTCAGCCCCCCTCAGGAATTGAAAATTCTACCCCCCCTCAGCCGAAATGCTAGCCCATGTCTGGTCTGAGCCAATGAGCCAAAATTTTGGGGGAGGGGGTGGGCACTAAAAAACGAAAAAAATCGCAATTTTTTGGCTAAAAATTGCCAAAAATCGCTAATTTGGACTGAAATACAGCAAAAAAGTGCTGTTTTGCAGGCGATTTTGGCAATTTTTGTGTGTAAAATTGTAAAAAATTGCTCGAAAATTTACTTGCCAGAAAAATCGGAGAGGGGGTCGGTGAAATCGTCTCGGGGGGGGGGGGGGGATCCGGGGGGCAGACCCCCAGAGCCCCCTGTTACATGTATGATTTTTACCCCTTTTTACAGAATTTGTACCATACATGGGCCGGAAAAATCCTCGGACCTCAGTCTGGAGACCTCCGGGGAGTGGGGGGGATCCCGAAAAATGTGCAAAAAACGCCTATTTTGTCTTAAGCAAAAAGTTTCTCTCGGGAGGTAGGGGAGGGTAAACCCCTTCCCCCGGCCCGGCCCATGTATGATTTGTAGCGCCACACCTATGACACCTGTTTTGTAGAAGATTTACTACTAGACCGAGAACCAACCAACAGGTTAGTTAGGTCAAACAATCAACGGAATACGTTTGAATCAAACTAGGTCGTCGTCTGTACCTGCTGCATGTACGACTAAATATGTAACTATGATAGGAAAGAAAATAAAACGTACATGTGTGGCAAGAAAAGTGAACCGAATTAAGCGCATCAACTTCGAAACCATGCAACTGAAATGCAGACAACACTCTGCTAAGTGAAGGTACACAGAGAAAGATACATGGCCTTCATCCCCTCAGCACCAGCAACTCACACCTCCACGACTCGTTATTTTCGACCTCTTTTTTTGGGAAATTCCTTTAGCTCTTTTCCAGTAATCACTCGATCACAACTGAGACATAACAATATTCTCCCCCGGACTATGCAGACATGGGCAAGGGGGGGCTGAGGGGTTGGCCCCCTCAGGCTCTGGCTTACCCTCCTCAGTCGGCCGCTACCCTCTCAGGAATTTTTTGGAAAAATTTTGTATAGAAATTTATGATAAAAATATGCCTGGATCATACATGTACTAGGGGGGTTCGGGGTTTACCCCCCTGCTGGAAAGGCCAAACCCCTCCTCACCCCCCCCCCCCGAGACAGGTTAAGGGACCCCTCCCCCGACCAAAAAATGCAAGTACTAATAGTGGCTCCAGCATTAACAAACTGGGTCAGAAATCACTAATTTTTAGCCTAAAATTCACTTGAAAAGCCTTTGGAAACCGAATTTGGCGTTTCCACTGCTGATATTTAAGAAAAATCGGTGTTTTTGGAAGTTCTTTTTGTCATTTTTTGCTTGTTTTTAGCTTTAAAACGCTATTTGGCAGCTTAAAATAGCGATTTTTAGCGTCCTTACTGAAAAAAACGTGCTAAAAACGCATTTCTAGGCGTTTTGGAGCTTTTTGAAATTTGGGACCCCCCACCTGGGCGAAACCCCCCCTCGACCCCCCACCTGAGGAAACCCCCCCTACCCCCCAGGTCGGCCCGGAGCTGTTACATGTATGGCCTGGATTAGGTGTAAATGAGCTTAGAATAGCTTATTTTAATGAAAAATAAAATAAGTAAAAAAACCTTGATTTTAGCCAAAAATAGGACTTTTTGGCTTACCACCCACTCAGGCGCGCCTACCCCCTCAGCCGAAATACCAGCTAGCCTATTTTCGAGTTGTCCGAATAATTTCAAATCTCCATTTTCTACCAAATGAACACGATTATTATTATTTATTTGTTTACAGTTTGTTTTGGTCAAATCACAGGCTGCTAATCTTCTATGGCTTGGAGTTATGACCCAACCGAAATGAACTGACACCAATTTTCAGACGTCAAATCTGAACATAAATATCCCATGAACAGTTCATGGGATCTTTCCCAAATTTTGCAGGTTAACCAATCTATACATAGACTTGAAAACCTGAACAGGTCAGCTTTCTAGCGCGGCTGATTGAAATCTGGCGGATTTTTACTTTCCATAAACTAGAAAATTTGGCATCCTCAAAAAATGAGCGTGTTATCCTATGCACAGAAAGCAAGGTTGTACGAACTAGTGGGGTCGTGGATTACAATCGTCTCAATTAAGGCAACACAATTAACACCTAAATTAGGCTATACATTTGCTTCATGCAACGGCAGCGCCGGTTCAGTTCCCATTTACCTACTGGCCATCACCGGCTTTCGGCGGTCTGGGTTGGGCTTTATGTCGACTACTTCCAGTCGCTTCGACCGGTTTCGAACACACAAACAACCGCTCTCACGGATGCTGGGGCCGCCGTGACACACGGGATAGCCTAAACTACCCATGGCCAAGACGCGACCAGAAAAGAAAGATGACCTTGAGCTAGAAAGATTACCTTTGCAGGATTTCAAGTACCTGTATAGATTGATTAACCTGCAAAATATATTGCCAAAAATATGACAAAGGATTTGTGAGATATGTATGTTCAAATTTGACGTTTGAAAATTCTGTCAGTTCATTCCGGATAGGGCAAAAACCATACATGTAACAGGTCATCCGCCGAATGGGGGTGGGTTTGGTTGGGAGCCTGGCGCCTGCCGGGTCGCTGAAAAAATCGCAAAAAGTCACAATACTTCGTCTAAAAATTGCTAATTTGGGCTGAAATACAGCAAAAAAGTGCTGTTTTGCAGGCGCTTTTGGCAATTTTTGGGTCTGAAATTGTAAAAAATCGCAAAAAATTGCTCAAAAAATTACTTGCCAGCAAAATCGGAGGGAGGGTCCGAAAAATCGTCTCGGGGGTCCCTATCCGGGCGTACTGACCTAAGTCGGGTGGGGGCAGACCCGTAGCATACATGTAACAGGGGGTCTGGCCCCACCCAACTTAGGCCAGACCACCGAGACGATTTGTCCGAACCCCTCCGTTTTTACTGGCAAGTAACTTTTTGAGCAAATTTTTGTGATTCATTTACAATCTCAGACGCAAAAAATGCCAAAATCGCCTGCAAAACAGCACTTCTTAGCTGTATTTCAGCCCAAATTAGCGATTTTTGGCGATTGTTAGCAAGATTTTAGTGCCCAACCTCCTGCCAAAATTTGGGCACAGACCCCCGACCGGCGCCAGACCTCCAACCACGTTCGGCGGATGATATGTATGCCCCTAGACACCCTGTTACCTGTAGGCACACCTCCAAATTTTCAGATTCTGACTACCCCAACAACCCATTTTCCGGACGATGTATGGATGGGTACGGTCTTTTTTATTGGCAACATTTTATGTATGTGTGTAAAGTTGATGGTAATCTGCAGATTTCTAATAAATCGAATAAACAGCAAAATCTTTTAGCAGATAGTAGTGAGGACAGAGAATTAGTAGAGTTTAACGGACAGCATATGCACTAGCAGGTCGGTTATTTCTATTTTCGGTTCCCCTAAAACCGAAATCGGAGCAAATAGAGAAAAAACTGTAAAAATAGAAAGAATAAGCGAGAGAGCAGAGAACACAAACGATGGAACAGGTAAAATAATTATTATTATCACAGTCAGGCATTTAACGTCATAGAACGATTCCCGTATAAACATCCACCCATTAAATGCCACATAGCAGATAATTGGAAAAGGCTCATTCGCTCAAACCAACTTTTGGCCCCGGTTTTAGGCTTAGACTTTGGTTCAGGCTTAGGCTTAGAAATTTTTTCCAGACACAGCTGCACCAAAAACTGGAATTCACTTCCAGCTTATGTTTGAGCAGTCAGATCTTTTAGCTTTTGATCTCATTCGGAAGAGAACGGCCTGGCCGATCGATTCGTTGGTGGCTGGTGAAAACAAACCACTCAATCGGGTACTGTGAGAGTCTGTAGTGAGCATGTTCAGCACACTGCGCTTTTAACCTGCCTGTCTGTCCAAAGTCCCCAGGTTTCTCTGGCTAGTTTCAGCAGCCGCATTCAACCACTTTTCACTGCTTAGATCTGTGCTTTCATGCAAAAATCTGACCATCAAATGCACAACAGCATGTAGATTTCGAATCCAACATTTTCTTGCTAGGCTGCACTACTTAGTTGTTTGTTATTGCATGTCAGCAGACTGCGTTTTTGCTTGTGGGTCCCAAATTCAAAACGTCATAACTATGTCATGGGTAGACAAATTTGGATGCGGTATGGCTTACTAAAGAAGTAATTTAACCCTCTTTCCGGATGTACACACAAAGCAATTCAATTCGATGTTCAATCTATTTGACGTATTTTTCGACTTTAGCATCCAATAACAAACAACTAAGTAGTGCAGTCTAGCAAGATAATGTTGGATTCGAAATCTACATGCAGTTGTGCATTTGATGCAGGGATGTGAGGTGTGTTTTTTCCGGTGTTTTTTCCGTTTTTATTTTTCGGAAAAAACCGGTTTTTTTCCTAAGGGTCGGAAAAAACATAAATCGCGGAAAAAAACTCAAGCTAAAAATAGCTAATTTATGTCATCTGTCTAACCAAAAATGGACTTTTGCGATGTATAATAGGCCATACTGACTCAAAACTGTTAGAAAAACAACAGAAAAGATCAAATTTGGCATGACAAAAAAGAAATGCAAACTACTGTAAGAAAATTTGCATATAGAGTTTATTGATGAACATACATGTAACAGGGGGGGTCGGGGGGGTCTGCCCCCCACCCGACTTAGGCCAGACCCCCCCAGATGGGGACCCCCCCCCCCGAGACGATTTCACCTACCCCCCCCCCTCCGATTTTTCTGGCAAGTAAATTTTCGAGCAAATTTTTGCAATTTTTACACTTTCACACACAAAATTTGCCAAAATCGCCTGCAAAACACCACTTTTTAGCTGTATTTCAGCCCAAATTAGCGATTTTTGGCTATTTTTAGGCCAAAAATTGCGATTTTTCTCGATTTTTAAGCGTTTTTTAGTGCCCACCCCCCCCCCCAAAATTTTGGCTCAGACCCCCCCCCCCCCCGGCCAGCGCCAGACCCCTCCCAACCCCCCTCCCCCATCGGCGGATGACCTGTTACATGTATGTTGATGAAGCCTGCCAGGGACTGTTTCATGCCTGTTTCGTGATTTATATCTATGTAACACGTGTATTTCTGGTCTGAAAAGACTGAAGAAGGCGCTAGAAAGCGTTAGGAATCATAAAACCTGTCTAGGATACTCAGAACTTGGGCTGGAGTTTTTCCCGCGATTTAGGAAAAAAACCGAAAAAAACCCGACCGAGGTTTTTTTCGGAAAAATATACAACCCTGATTTGATGGTCAGATTTTTGCGTGAAAGCACAGATCTAAGCAGTTAAAAGTGGTTGAATGCGGCTGCTGAAACCACCCAGAGAAACCTGGGGACTTTCGACAGCCAGGCAGGTTAAAAGCGCAGTGTGCTGAACATGCTCACTACAGACTCTCACAGTACCAAAATGAATGGTTTGTTTTTCGCCAGCGACCAAAGAATCGATTGGCCATTGCACGCACTTTCGAATGAGATCAAAAGCTAAAAAATCCGACTACTCAAACGTTGGACTTCCTGTTTTTTTTGGTATAGCTGTGTATGGAAAAAAATTCTTTGAGGTCAAAAATGACAATCTTCTGAGTAGTTAATCCCAGCTTTGGCTATACCAAGAATGCATAAAAGAGCAGGAAGAATGTGTCACTCAGCGGCCGGCCGAGTGTCATGCGCTGTACCAAAATTACTGGAGGGGTCGCGAAATTCGCGACCCCTCCAGTAATTTCAGGACAGGTTGCGAATTTCGCGA
>JASANB010000305.1:0-74879 GCA_030248155.1 Sabatieria punctata
CTAAACGAAAAGCAACATTGCCGTTTTCATAACATATCCGCTGGCTGGCACGGTTTAGCGATGAGCAAAAACAGCAGCAAGTTGACGTATGAGCTCCTACTGAGCAAAAATGAGTAGCAATTTGTTTAACAACGTACATATGAAGCAAAAAGCAGTAGCAATTTGTTTCAATGTACTGTACGTATTGGCAAAAAGGCTGCAGAGTTTGAGGGGCCGGTTGCGTCACCCAAATCTGGCCGAAATGCATAGCCGTTACTAATCTAATCGACCGCTTGGGGCGGGGGCTGAGTCATAAGGGGCGGAGTCTCTACCCGGCGCGGCTTATCTCGAGGCGGCCGGAGAGGCAGCGACGTCTGTGACGTCACTGCCCCCCCCCAGCTGACCGCCACTTACTACTCATGTGCGCTAATCGGTTGTGCGCAAGTTGGTGTGCCCGCGATCCATGTGCGCTAATCGGTTGTGCGCAAGTTGGTGTGCCCGCGATCCATGTGCGCTAATCGGTTGTGCGCAAGTTGGTGTGCCCGCGATCCATGTGCGCAAATCGGTTGTGCGCAAGTTGGTGTGCCCGCGATCCATGTGCGCTAATCGGTTGTGCGCAAGTTGGTGTGCCCGCGATCCATGTGCGCTAATCGGTTGTGCGCAAGTTGGTGTGCCCGCGATCCATGTGCGCAAATCGGTTGTGCGCAAGTTGGTGTGCCCGCGATCCATGTGCGCTAATCGGTTGTGCGCAAGTTGGTGTGCCCGCGATCCATGTGCGCAAATCGGTTGTGCGCAAGTTGGTGTGCCCGCGATCCATGTGCGCTAATCGGTTGTGCGCAAGTTGGTGTGCCCGCGATCCATGTGCGCTAATCGGTTGTGCGCAAGTTGGTGTGCCCGCGATCCATGTGCGCTAATCGGTTGTGCGCAAGTTGGTGTGCCCGCGATCCATGTGCGCTAATCGGTTGTGCGCAAGTTGGTGTGCCCGCGATCCATGTGCGCAAATCGGTTGTGCGCAAGTTGGTGTGCCCGCGATCCATGTGCGCTAATCGGTTGTGCGCAAGTTGGTGTGCCCGCGATCCATGTGCGCTAATCGGTTGTGCGCAAGTTGGTGTGCCCGCGATCCATGTGCGCTAATCGGTTGTGCGCAAGTTGGTGTGCCCGCGATCCATGTGCGCAAATCGGTTGTGCGCAAGCTGGTATGTAGTTCCCGCATAGCCACTATGCGCGACTAAGTGCGCTCATCCTCTCGGCGCGGCAAGTTTCTTGCCGCAAAGAGTTGGTCGTCGCGCAAAGCTCCACCCAGACCACCGAAAGCTGGTTACAGCTAGTAGGTAAAATGGGAACCGACTGGATCTGCCTAAGCACCGAAGCCGCTCCACAAAGCATGCCGCGTTGGAGAAGAAGATCTACGATGTCAGAAGCTGTCTGAGAAACCAACTATGCCGGGAGCTGTTAGTGAACAAAAAAAACAAACCTGAGCATGAGATCTTGAAACCACCACCGACCTGCTAGACGCGGCATAATTCAGCCAATTAGAAACGGCAGAAGGATTATCCTAAAATCCATCTCAACTATCGAGTCTGCATTATAGAAGTGACCCCTTAGCCTTAGTTCCTTAATATAATCGGTGATTGTGCAATCCTTAATTAAACAGTCAGGGAAATAACGGCATGCACAGACATGGCCTACGTAGAAATTCGGCTGAGCGGTGATCAATTTTCAAATCCTGAGGGGGAGCGGAGGATGGGGTAGCGGCGGGTAATGGGGTTGAGGGAATGGTATGCCAAAAGGACCGATTTTTTTCGTTATGGTACCGTACCGCACCACAGGCCGCCAACGTGGGGCACCATATATGGTAGCACTACTCTAGGTACCGGCACCATATATGGTGTCGGTACCATAAACGGCGTTAAGTGCCTGACTGTTAGAGGTATAATCGTCTTACCAGAGTGACCTGAGGAGGGAGCGGAGGGCTGGTCGAACTGCGAGAGTGTCTGTCGGCGTAGTTGCCATGACGAGCTCGACTGGGTCGACGGGGCGGAGCTTCGGCCGGCTAAAGATTGCGCTGATTGGTCAGTTGGAAGCAGAACAACAGCACTACACTATTACGACACGACATGCAGTCATAGATGGGCCGGGAAAATCTGGAGGCAGGAGGGCCTGAAATTGTCTCGGGGAGGCCGATTTTCCGAAGCTCTAAAATTCTCAATTTATTTACGTTTTGCGGAGCGTACATGTAACAGGGGTGCGGGGTCTGCCCCTCTCCGACTTTTTTGGCAGGCAATTTTTAAGCAAATTTGCATGAAACGAGATTTACGAAGCCACTAGTAGAATAACACATAATAGGAAAGCAACACACAAAGAAGAATGTACAGTCAGTCACACGATAACAAACACACAAAAGACACTCTCAAAATAATCATAATTCTTCACTAAGATTTAGTCAAATCGTCCGGCAAATCAATGTTTCCGTTGCGCGCTTGTTAGCAAGTGCGAGCAGAGCAGTGATTTGGGCAGAAATACCGATATTACTGGTAGAGTTGTAAAAAAATTTTTTTTTGAAAGCCAAAAAAAAAGCTTTTTTTATGAAAATTTTTCATTTCGAAATTTTTTTTTCAAAATTTTTTCCTAACCTCAAATATAGCTTGTAGGAGATGCAAGGATGCATCAGAAGCAACTTTAAATACAAAAGCTGATACTTTGGTTCAAACAAAGTGTTACAGCCTGTGAGTCGATATTCTACCTGCAGCATTGCTCACAGAGTGGCTGCTGCCCTTCAAAACCTATTTTTAGGCTTAGAATAGGCAAGAAATTGATAGAACTGCACTGCTAATGTATATCTGAGGCTAAATTCAGCGATTTTCCCCCAAAATTTCCATACTGTGAATAAAATAAAAAATTTTCGAAATGGGCCTTCAAAAAAAAGCTTTTTTTTTTAAAAAAAGTCTTTTTTTTAAAAAAAAGAGCCTAACAACACTAATTACTGGACTGTTTGGCGGCAGATATTATACTGTACAGTCAGGCACTTAACGCCGTTTATGGTACCGACACCATATATGGTACCGGTACCTAGGGCAGTGGTAATGGTACCCCCACTTCGGCGACTGTGGTGGTACCATATGGTACCGCACCATATAATACCCCTACCGATGGCCATGGGTGCCGCCGGTACCATATATGGTACGAAATCTGAACCGAGTGGTACCATATATGGTACTGGTAGTGGTACCGGTACCAATGCGAACGCAGGGGTACCATGGTACCACCACAGGCCCCAAACGTGGGGTACCATACCATTATGATACCGACACCATATGATACCCCTACTCATGGCCATGGGTGCTGGTGCCATATATGGTACCACTACCATACAGACATGGGCTAGCATTTCGGTTTAGGGGGGGCGGGTAGAATTTTCAATTCCTGAGGGGGGTTAAGGGGGTGGTAAGCCAAAAAAGTCCGATTTTTGGCTAAAATCAAGGTTTTTTGCCTAAATTTTTCATTAAAATAAGATAAAATAAGCTATACTGAGCTCATTTACACATAATCCAGGCATATTTTAATCATAATTTTCTATACAAAAATTCTTCCAAAAAATTCTTGAGGGGGGTAGCGGTCGGCTGAGGGGGGGGTAGGTCAGAGTCTGAGAGGGGGGCCAAGCGACCCCCTCGGCCCTCCCCCTTTGCCCATGTCTGGGTGGATACCATATATGGTACGAAATCTCAACAGAGTGGTACCTTAATATATGGTACCGGTAACAACGCGAAGGTGGGGGTAGGGTACCGTATATGGTGTTGATGCCAGAAACGGCGTTAAGTGCCTCACCATTATAGTCAATACTGACTCACCTGCGGCAGTCGTTTATCCTGCAAGAAAGACAAGGTAGGGAGAAAGAAATGAAGGCAAAAACGTTCACCTCTACTGGAACAGATTCACTCTTCCACTCGCAACCGGTTGACAAGCCAAGGTACACCTCTTCCTCCTTCTTCTCCACCATCTAAACCTTTATTCTACGTCCGTCGATGCTGCCGTTCCTACTTAACTATAGTGATGCAACCCGGCCGGATCCCGGTATTTGCCGAAGAACCGGGAATTCCCGGTATTTTCACTCTCGGTTTCTAATCCCGGTTCACACATTCTCTGATACAGGGAATAGCGGGAAATATTATTTTATAACAGTATTGACACTATTTTGTACATACAGTGGTGCCTCGTTAATATGGCAACATCGGGACAAAGCCCAAATGGCCATATTAACAGATCATAAATCACTATGTTTTCCATTGTAGGCGAAAGAATAGGTACTCCAGCTAGCTGGCCATAGAATCGAGGGAACCATATTAACGAGGCACCACTGTAGTATGTATTTCAGTGACATCTACTGTATACCCAACTTTCTTTTGCCAGTACCAACGGCACGCAAAACTTTGAATAAGTTTTCAAATCACTGCTACTGGCTCAATGTGAGCGAACAGCCATGTTTTGCAGCTTTTCCTTTTGTTCCAAATATTTTTATATTGGTTCAGGCCGTAAACTTTATGTTCTAATCTTCCAACTTTATAAAGGCCTTAAATTGAGCAAAGCCACTCATTGATTGGCTATTGTTACTCTTTTGGACCAATTGACATCGAGCTGCTTGGTGCCTGCCAAACCAACTCACTAACCCATTCAACACAAATCTGATCTCACAGTGTACTGTAGTTTAGCCCGTTATGAGAGAAAAACCTTGAGAAAACCGACTAGAAATCGTATCAATAGCTAACCCGGATCTTGAAATGATTTATGTTTTATCATGCTACACGCGTTTTGATCGATTTCCCGATAATCCCGGTTTTTTCCCGGTAATCCCGGTATTCCGCTCCTGGTTGCATCACTACACTACTTAACTATTAGCCCTACTTAGCTATACGTAGCCAGCCTTGGTTATACAGTTTATCTTAAATTAGATTGCTAAGGATATTATGTAAGTATACTAAACTAAAGTATACTCATACATGCAACAGGGGGGTCTGCCCCCTACCCGACTTAGGCCAGCCCCCCGGATGGGACCCCCCCTCGAGGCGATTTCGCCGACCCTCCCCCCCCCGATTTTTCTGGCAAGTAAATTTTTGAGCAAATTTTTGCAATTTTTTACAATTTCAGACAAAAATATTGCCAAAATCGCCTCCAATACAGCACTTATGAGCTGTATTTCAGCCCAAATCAGCGATTTTTGACTATTTTTAGCCCAAAAATTGCGATTTTTCTTGATTTTGGAGCGTTTTTTAGTGCCCAACCCCATCGCAAAATTTTGGCCCAGACCCCCCAACCCCCTCCCCCGTTCGGCGGATGACCTGTTACATGTATGAGTATACTGTAGCTAAACTCGGCTCTAGTGGATCCTTAGCCTAGTAGTACAGCTACACAGCCTAGCATGCCCTGTAGCCAAGTATAGCTATAAAAAGTTCTGGTCGATATCCGAGTATGCCTATGTAGCCGTACTAGGCTACATAGCTATTCTAGGCTAACGATCGACTTAGAGCCGACTTTAGCTATACTTTAGTTTAGTATTGTTACATTATCCTTGGCTGGCAAATTGAATCAGCAATGGATTATACAGGGTCCGCCAAAAAACAACAACCCAGCAGACATTTTACTGTGGCAACCGCAAATCTAAACCGATTTGAATGACTCTGTTTTGAATGAAAAACAACTAAATTATTGACAGATTGGCGCAATTTTCATTAAGATACTCTGGTTGGTTCCTGAAATTTTGCCATCAAATATGAAACACTGATTTTGGTAATGAACAAAACAATGATTAAGGCAAAATATCAGAGTTTTTGCTGTAGCAACCGTAAATCTAAACCATCTAAATCTGAAAAATATCTCTGGCAGTAAGCAGGCAGAGTATCTTAATGAACATTGCACCAATCTGTCAAGAATTTATTTGTCTTTCATTCAAAAAAGATTCATTCAAATCGGTTGAAAATTGCGATTCTCACAGTAAAATATCTGCTGGACATACATGTAACAGGGGGTCTGCCCCCCCCAGATGGGACACCCCAAGACCATTTTCCCGACCCCTCTCCGATTTTCTGGCAAGTAATTTTTTGAGCAAATTTTTGCGATTTTTTACAATTTCAGACACAAAAATTTCAAAAATCACCTGCAAAACAGCACTTTTTAGCTGTATTTCAGCCCAAATTAGCGATTTTTAGCCAAAAATTGCAATTTTTTCGATTTGCGAGCGTTTTTTAGTGCCCACCCCCCAAATTTTGGCTCAGACCCCCCAACCCCCCTCCCCCTTCGGCGGATGACCTGTTACATGTATGTAACTGACTGTAGCTCAAAGAAACCGATTAAACTGACTGTTTGCTCAGCCACCTGAGACGGTTTGTGCCCAGTTCCGACTTTCCCATTTCCGACTTTCCCAGTTCCGACGTTCCCAGTTCCGACTTTTCCCAGTTCCGACTTTCCCAGTTCCGACATTCCCAGTTCCGACTTTTCCCAGTTCCGACTTTCCCAGTTCCGACTTTCCTGAACCTCACCTCTAAGCCTAAGCCTAAACCTGAACCTCCCACTAAGCCTAAGCCTGAACCTAAGCCCTAAGCTTAAGCCTGAACCTAACCCCTAAGCTCTAAGGCCTAAGCTTGAACCTCACCCCTAAGCCTAAACCTGAACCTCCCACTAAACCTAAGCCTGCTGAACCTAAGCCTAAGCCTGAACCTAAGCCTGAACCTAACCTCTAAGCTCTAAGTCTAAGCTAACCTCTAAGCTCTAAGTCTAAGCCTGAACCTAAGCCCTAAGCCTAAGCCTGAACCTAAGCCCTAAGCTTAAGCCTGAACCTAACCCCTAAGCTCTAAGGCCTAAGCCTGAACCTAACCTCTAAGCCTAAGCGAACCTAAGCCTACTCATTGAGCATTACGTAGCTACATATTCTTGTATATTTTACCAGAGTCTTGTCTGTATAAAATATAGTGAATGTTATTGTAAAGTCGGAACTGGGAACATCGGAACTGGGAAAGTCGGAACTGGGAAATGTCGGAACTGGGAAAAGTCGGAACTGGGAAAGTCGGAACTGGGAACATCGGAACTGGGAAAGTCGGAATTGGGAAAGTCGGAACTGGGAACACGCCCCTGAGACTCCTGCACAGACAAAGCGGCACCATTGTTGATTGCATCCTGCAAAACGGCGCCTTTGTAGAGTTATGTAACGCTAAAATCGTCCGGCTAGCTCAGCCTGACTCACAATCAGCAAAAAGAAAGGTTGGACTAACTGATGACTGGGTTTAGAAACAAAGAAAACGAGAAAACTGAAGTTACAGATTTGTTCAGAAATCGCAAAATGCGACTGAGAGATTAAGAGAGTCAGTCTCTGAACCGATCGAGCTGAAAAATGACAGTCTGGCGTAGCGAGCTGAAGGTTAACACACTACAGATATTGGCGAGTTGTCATTGAGCTGCAAAGGGTTTCCAGATCGGATGGCTCAGTGCTGAATTATAGTCCTTTGAAAATCGGCCCGCTTAAGTATGGGACGAGAAATTAGAAATCGAATTTCTCGCTTACTAATTGAAATTTAGACTATAAAATTGGGGGTTTAAAGTACATTCACACTACTTTATGAATAAATTGTAAATTGTGAAATTCGATTTATAACGGAAAAATTATTTTTCGGCCCCCGTTTGGGCCCTTCTAGCTCGTCTGCAACCACCTAGTGGCGAATTCTTATTTCAGCGCTATCATTTAGCTATATTCTGTTTGCGGCTGAGTTCAGATTAGATGAGGGTCCAAACAGGGTCGAAAAAAAAGTTTTTCCTCAGAAATCGAATTTCACAATTTATTCATAAAGTAGTGTGAAAGTACTTTAAACCCCCAATTTTAAACTCTAAATTTCAATTAGTAAGCGAGAAATTCGATTTCGAACTTGCCGTCCCATACTTAAGCGGCCCGATTTTCAAAGGACTATATCTCAGCACGGAGCTATCACATCTGGAAACCCTTTGCCGGTCAATGTCAGCTCGAAAATATGAGTTAGTGTACCAACTTTCAGCTTGCTACGCCAAACTTTAATTTTTGGGGTCTGAATAGGTCAGTGACGCAAGGGTCGATCATAACAGACACTGTACTAAATTCGTCTTCCATTTCTAAGCTTAGCATACTAGGCTAACCCAAGCACAGTATGGCCCAAATAAATTATACACGTCTTTTTGAGCTTCACTTAAACGATTCGTCCTCAGTCAGTTCCTGTATCGATGTGGCTCAAATTCTCAGCAGAAATGAACAATGAATCAGCTACAGATGGTGCCAGTTTGGGGCGAAAATTTCAACTCGTTCTGGTTTAATGGCTCAACAACTAAGAATCTGGGTGATCCAGGGAAATTCTATTTTTTTCGGGATTTCAAAGAGCATGGGTCTGAAACTTGCAGGAATGATTGATGTTGCCATTGGGCATAACATACTCAGTAGGCAGCCCTGTAACTCAAAGGGAACTAAAATTAGAGACTGTCAAAAACATGGCCAAAAATCCTATAGTTAAAATCGGCACTTTCTACCATACAATCAATACACTGAATCAGTTGTTGATCAACAGAGATTGCAGCAGGCAGTTCGACAAATGATTGAACCTGATATTAAAGTCTGTTTCACATTATTTCACAAATTCAATTTTGAAGGTAACTGTAAAATTAAACAAAAACAAACAGAATTAAGGCAAGACAGGGTTTTTTCAGAAATTGCAGCAGTTATGCGGCACTTTGTGGCTTTCGCTGTTTGTTGTGCTCTTAGTTGCATAAACCCTAAATGGAGATTACCTGCCGATGCCTCAGGCAGACACTAGTAAGGCAAGGTAACCCAGCAAAACAAAGGATAATTAAGCCGGATGTCCACATACCTGACGGGATCGCATTGTGCACTTTGGCAGTTTGTACTGATTGGCCTGAGTGTTGTTAGTTGGTAAGCAAAGACCGAACTCGTTAGCTACCAAAGTAAACGTGGCAAGTGCTTTAGTGTCGCACCGCGGGTTCGAGTATTTTCAAGCCAACGTTGATCGTGTCATTGATCGAATCCGGTGGAGATGCAGCACAACCAACAGGTCGTAACGTGCAAGAAACTGATCAGGCCGTGCCAACCTAACTTCTATCGTTTCCTTAACATGATGATCGAAAAGCAGATAAACACCGATGTGATGGACGCGCAGTTAGCCGCCGGCTCCTGCAGGCGCGTCGAAATAAAGTTTACGAGCAGCTCAACACACTGACCACACAGTTCACACAGATGCTCTAACTGCCAACCGATTAGTGTATGGTGTAGCCTGCCCGTGAGTGTTTGTGTATTGCAGTACCGCCAAAACTTGTTTCCGAAATTGTAGTTTTTGTCCGTGTTCGCTAAATTAATGTTATAACAACGGCATTTTCAGTCTGATAAACAAACATGTCATACAAACTGAGCTCAGTGCACCAGCAGCCAATCGCTCTTTAATCGTTGTCAATTATTTAAATGAGAGGCCAACAAACAAGCGAAAGTAACAATGTGCCGCATAACTGCTGCAATTTCCGAAAGAACCCAGTCTTGCGTTAATACTGTTTATTATTGTTTAATTTTATAGTTGGTAGTACCTTAAAAATTGAATATCTAAAATGGACAGGCACCAAAACAGTAAAATTTCAAAATGGAGGACACCAGAATGGAGGAAACCGGAATGGAAGAAACTGGAACAGAGGAAACCGGAACGGAGGAAACCGGAATGGAAGAAACTGGAACAGAGGAAACCGGAACGGAGGAAACCAGAATGGAAGAAACTGGAACAGAGGAAACTGGAACGGAGGAAACCGAAATGGAAGAAACTGGAACAGAGGAAACCGGAACAGAGGAAACCAGAATGGAAGAAATTGGAACAGAGGAAACCAGAACGGAGGAAACCGGAATGGAAGAAAATGGAACAGAGGAAACTGGAACGGAGGAAACCGGAATGGAAGAAACTGGAACAGAGGAAACCGGAACAGAGAAAACCAGAATGGAAGAAACTGGAACAGAGGAAACTGGAACGGAGGAAACCGAAATGGAAGAAACTGGAACAGAGGAAACCGGAACAGAGGAAACCAGAATGGAAGAAATTGGAACAGAGGAAACCAGAACGGAAGAAAACGGAATGGAAGAAAATGGAACAGAGGAAACTGGAACGGAGGAAACCGGAATGGAAGAAACTGGAACAGAGGAAACCGGAATGGAAGAAACTGGAACAGAGGAAACTGGAACGGAGGAAACCAGAATGGAAGAAACTGGAACAGAGGAAACCAGAACGGAGGAAACCGGAATGGAAGAAAAACTGGAACAGAGGAAACCGGAACGGAGGAAACCGGAATGGAAGAAACTGGAACAGAGGAAACCGGAACGGAGGAAACCGGAATGGAAGAAACTGGAACAGAGGAAACCGGAACGGAGGAAACCAGAATGGAAGAAACTGGAACAGAGGAAACTGGAACGGAGGAAACCGAAATGGAAGAAACTGGAACAGAGGAAACCGGAACAGAGGAAACCAGAATGGAAGAAATTGGAACAGAGGAAACCAGAACGGAGGAAACCGGAATGGAAGAAAATGGAACAGAGGAAACTGGAACGGAGGAAACCGGAATGGAAGAAACTGGAACAGAGGAAACCGGAATGGAAGAAACTGGAACAGAGGAAACCGGAACGGAGGAAACCAGAATGGAAGAAACTGGAACAGAGGAAACCAGAACGGAGGAAACCGGAATGGAAGAAAATGGAACAGAGGAAACTGGAACGGAGGAAACCGGAATGGAAGAAACTGGAACAGAGGAAACCGGAATGGAAGAAACTGGAACAGAGGAAACTGGAACGGAGGAAACCAGAATGGAAGAAACTGGAACAGAGGAAACCAGAATGGAGGAAACCGGAATGGAGGAAACCGGAATGGAAGAAACTGGAACAGAGGAAACCGGAACGGAGGAAACCGGAATGGAAGAAACCAGAACAGATGAAACCGGAACTGAGGAAACCGGAACAGAAGAATATGGAATGGAGGAAACTGGAACGGAGGAATCCGGAAGAAACCCAAATTTCAACCAAATCGAACAAGCACTGGCCGAATCGTTTGAGTAACGTTCGAAAAAGGGGGTGGACATTTTTGGCCCATACTGTATTTAGATAGATGAATCGGTGAGAGAGAAGGGAACAAACCGTTTTCTCGTCGACTGAGCCAGAAGCGATCTGGAAACTCCTGTCCATCCAGATGTCCAGGTTATCGTTCAGGCCAACCAAGCTATTGTAATCTATTTCGGCGGCTTGCCTGTGAATATTGGCAACGCTTCCTGTCCTCACATGTCTATAGCGCTTGTAGCGCTGAAACAGATCCACAACTAGAGAAATTATTAATACCCAGCTGTCAGACATGGGCTAGCATCCGATCCGATCCGATATAGCGAGGGCCTGTGCGGCCCTACCATCAGACCGACATTTCCATTTCGCCACCCCATATCGTAAAATCTTCGGCTGCTAGTACCTACCCATCCAAGGTTCAATATGGGCCTTGGGGGTATCTAGCAGTTAGGTTTACGACATAAATATTATCGGTATATGGTACCGATCCTGCCGCGTCGTTGGCTCAGTGGGTAGCTCGCTGCCTCTGGGTCACGGCGGCCCCTGCATCCCTAGCGGTTGTAGTGGTTCATCCTCTCGGCGCGGCAAGTTTCTTGCTGTGCTGCAAAGAGTTGGTCGTCGGCACAACGCTCCACCCAGGCCACCGAAAACTGGTTACAGTGAGTAGGTAAAATGGGAACCAACTGGATCTGCCGTTGCACCGAAAGCCGCTCCAAAAAGCATGCCGCGTTGGAGGGAAGATCAACGACGTCAGGAGCTGTCTGAGAGACCAGCAATAAGGCTGATACCGGTTTAGTGCCACTGGCCGGGGCGGCCGTTGGGAGCTGTCAGCACCATGACGTCACCACGCCAGGCACTCTCTTAGTACCTGGCGCCCAACAGCATGGCTTGAGTGGCTTGGCAGTGAAAGAAGGGCAAACGTCCGAGATGACGAATCACGGGGAAGCGAAATGGACCTCGAGTCTGATCGCAGGCCGTAAGGCCCCCCGCACATCGGATCGGATCGGATGGTACCGATCAGACATGGGCTAGCATTCGGCTGATTGGGTGGCAAATTTTCAAATTCTGAGAAGGGATGCTATGGTGACGGCTAATGAGGGTTTGAGGGGATGCTATGGTAATAAGCCGATTTTTTAACTAAAATCAAGGTTTTAAGCTTTTTTCGCAAAAATTGGCGAAAATAAGCTATTCCGAGCTCATTTACACCTAACCTTGGAAAGCTTTTATCATAATTTTCTACATAAAATTCTTCCAAAAATTCCTGACGGGTAGCGACGGCCTGACGGGGGAGGTCACAGCCTGCCGCCCCTATCAGCCCCCCCCTTTTTTGAGCATGTCTGCCAACTGCCATAGAAACATCATAGCTCAGGTAAAATATGCACTTTTTAGTCGACGCTACCTATCTCAAACGGTCAGTCTGTGTTGGCCTACATCGACTGACTTGGAGAGGTGTTAAAATACTTACTTTTAATTGTAGAAACTGTTGGTTACACTACAAAAGGTATCATCCCAATAACATCAATTACCTCAATTACGTCCGTCGTGTTAACAGCCACTCCAGATTCACTAGCAGGCAGTTCGGAGAAGCGCTAAAACAAACGGTTTTTGCCCAGTTCCGACTTTTCGTTTTTGCTGCATTAGATTTGTTAAGTCCGATCCTAAGCCTCTAAACCTTAACCTAACCCCTAAGCCTAAGCCTGAAACTCACCCCTAAGCCTGAACCTAATCCCTTAGGCTAAGCCTACGCCTTAACCGAAGCCTAAACCTGAACCTCAACCCCTAAGCCTAAAAAAGGCATCCTAAGTCAGCAATTTATAGTCAAACTCTCCAAAAACGGGACGATGCAAAAAATTCTCTGCTTTCTGTTGTATCATCGTCACATAAAAAAGCGGACAATCTTCAGCGAGTCTTTTCCTAGTTTTTATGATGAATAATTTTGGTTGCTGAGCTCCCACACATGTGGACGGTTTCTAGGTCACCTTGAGTGTCCCATTTATGGAGTTTCTACAGTACTCTGATCCAGCTTGAGCTATCTGAGCATCCAATCTAGCTACTATTCACATACATGGGCCGAGGGGGTTCGGAGGTTGCCCACCCCAACTTGGGCTCGACGCCCTAAACGGCCCCACTCAATCAAAATAGGGGTGACCACCAAAATCGGTAGGCCCACCCCGAAATTTTCGGATTTGGACTACCCCAACTAATTTTTCCGGCCAATGTATGACTATGCAGGCTTACTAAATGGCTTCTTAACGGTTTCCCGATTAAAAACGTGTTTTATACAGATATTAAAATGGCGAAACAAACATCTTTAACTTGCCCGGTCAGGCCAGGCGGGCGAGAAAATTTTGCAAAACTAGCCTTCAAAAACGTATTCTGAGCATAAGATAGACAGTTAGAGGTCTTTTCTCTCTATTTTTGCCCAATTTTCCTCTGTCCACCTCAAAGGGGTGGACCGACCCCTAGGTAGGCTACCGAGAATACTACGTAGTTACTATTCTATCCCACCTGATAGCGCGCATCAGATAAGAACTCGTCCACGTCCGAAGAGCAAAAGAACGGAGCGGCTTTGTTTTCAGCTTCCTCCTCCTGTAGCAGTTTTTTAGTTCAGTCACTTTTTGCAGCAACACTAAACTCTCTCTCCAAACCAACTGGTTTGACGTGTAATTATTTGATAAATAATTAGTGCATCTTACGTAGTGTTGTTAGGCTCTTTTTTTAAAAAAAGGCTTTTTTTGAAGGCCCATTTCGAAAATTTTATATTTTATTCACAGTATGGAAATTTTGGGGGAAATCTCTGAATTTAGCCTCAGATATACATTAGCAGTGCAGTTCTATCAATTTCATGCCTATTCTCTAAGCCTAAAAATAGGTTTTGAAGGGCAGCAGCCACTCTGTGAGCAATGCTGCTGGTAGAATGTCGACTCTCAGGCTGTAACACTATGTTTGAACCAAAGTATCAGCTTTTGTATTTAAAGTTGCTTCTGATCCATCCTTGCATCTCCTACAAGCTATATTATTTCATGCAAGGAAAAAATTTTGAAAAAAAAATTTCGAAATGAAAAATTTTCATTAAAAAAAGCTTTTTTTGGCTTTCAAAAAAATATTTTTTTACAACTCTAATCTTACGCTGAAATAGTTTACGATACCAAAGAAACGTGTAGGACCGGACATAAAATTCAGTAGTAAAACAATCTATTTCAAAGGGGCAGTAATTTTGGGTTCAACTGAAAGCCAATTACTGTACAATCGCTTCCCTAAATTAGACCAATCAAGCTTTCTTGGTATAGAGAGTAGCAGCCTGATTTTTGACAATTTTTTTCTTACTGTCATTGAGAGGCAAAATCCGCTAGATTTGCATCGGTTGTGCTAGAAACTTGACAGCCTTCCACGATCACAACCCACATTAAGATTGATTTAAGCGCTTCGAAAATTTGTGTCCATCCATTTCCGATAGGGCATAACTGAGTGTTACGACAGGATGACAGGCTAGGAGTTTATTGCCATAACAAACTAGGAGCAAAGAACAACAAAAAATCTTTTAAATCCGGTGCAAAATTGACGTTGAACTTAATTGGTAAGCCCGAAAAAATACCAAGCAGTCTTTTATCCTTAATGTCAGTTTAGCTTTATGTATCGTTTCACCGCGTGGCTGGCTACAATAAACAGCACTATAGGCTACCTGGCAACTGAGAAAACTGCCATCTTCTGAGCTGTTATCGTCTGTAGGTTCCTCCGCCTGCTGGGCACAAAAGCCCATCTCAAAAATAGACGGCTGTCCGTCCACTCTCGGACGCACGTAGAGAGCGCGCCATTTTAGTCTGTTGCTCATGAACTGTCGCAGAACCGGCACGCAGACTACCTGAAATAAATGCAGAACTTAAATCTGCTGGCCGATCAACAATTCGGCTAGCCTGTTCAAAATCGGGCTAAGTTCAGTCGATATTAATTATCGAAGGGCAAACACATATTTATTACTAACCTTTAAAGCACCTACAAACACTTTTAAATTAGCCTCTGTCTTCTATTGCAGTCTTGCACTTAACGCCGTTTATGGTAGTGGCACCGTATGGTACGCCTACCCATGGACATCGGTGTCACTACCTTATATGGTACCACCGCAGGCCCCGAACGACCCACTAGCCTAGGTACCGGTACCATATTTGGAGCCACTAGTCTAGGTACCGGTACCATATATAGTGCCCCCACGTTCGGGGCCTGTGGTACCATAAGTTACCGGTACGACCATAATAATGGTACCCCTACCTTCGCATTGGTACCGGTACCATATGGTACCACTCTGTTCAGATTTCTACCATATATGGCACCGACCCGGCACCCATGGCCATGGGTAGGGGTACCATTACCACTACTCTAGGTATCGGTACCATAAACGGCGCTAAGTGCAAGGCTGTATTAGCCGAGTGTTAGCGCGTTTGTGTTCTTCAGGTACAGTACAGGGTGTGAAATTAACAATAATAGCCCCTTCCCTTCCCCAGAGTAATCTAAACAAGATAGGAAAAAATGAAAGTATGGACCTGGGCTGTTTGTTTTCCGGAAAAAAACTCAAGCCGGTTTTTTTCCTGTTTTTTTCCGTTTTTTTCCAAAAGTTATTTTCCGAGATGACAGAAAAAAATTTTAAACAATCGCTTTTTATTGCAGAATTCAACGAAATAGCGTGAGCCTTATTACAAAATGCACTAATTTCATGTTTTAGAGCAGTAATTTGATATTAAAACACCAAAAATACAATAATAAAAGTTGCCTGAAAATGGTACCAATATTTTTTGCGAAAAACAGCTAAGTTATGCCATGGAAATGCTTGTAAGGCTTCTATTAACGTAAATTCAAAGCATTGGAAGCGAATTTAACCAGTTATTGTGCCTATTTCCTTTTAAAACTTACTTGAGTTTTTTCCGCATTTTAGTTTTTTCCGAGCCCCTAGGAAAAAAACCGGTTTTTTTCCGGAAAAAAACGAAAAAAAACGAGGAAAAAAACCGACCCAACAGCCCTGGTATGGACAGGTAGCACTTTCTATTGTCAGTTTACACCCACAAGCTCATTATTGACAGTTCCCTCTAGCGACATCACCAACAGTTTGAAGACGAACTGAATTAGCAAGACAAAAGCGACTCTAACAGACTGGCACTTAGCGCCGTTTATGGTACCGACACCATGCACCGGTACCTAGGGTAGTGGTACCATATGGTACCACCACAGTCGCCGAACGCGAGTGTCCCATATATATTGTACCGGTACCATAAACGGCGTTAAGTGCCTGACTGGCTAAAGCGTTTGTCACAGTCTCAGGCCAACGCACCTAATTAGAGGAGTTTGCGACCAAAAAGGCTAGTGTTCTGAGTTTGACACGCTTTAAGAGAGATCTAGAATACAGCAGACCTCAAAGCCGTGATGCAGGTGTTCTTTAAGCCGTGTGTGCAGTTCGCCTGCACTGCCGTACTGAACGTGATAATCGGGCACAGCAACCACTATGTCTCCTTTTTCGTGTCTCAGAGTGCAAACACCAAAAAAGGACGACTTCAGCTTGAAGGCAGAGCACATGACCTGCAGCGACGGAAAGCTCGGCTCCGGCTCGCTTGAGTCCAATGACCATTCGCTCACTTCGTTCGTTGTCCAGCCTGAACACTTGCAGAAATGCCAATCGTTCACATACATACACTATAGATAAAAAAAATGTCCCAACGCTTTTTCGGCCTTCACTCAAACGTTTCGTTCTCAGTCATTTCTTTACCGATTTGGCTCAAATTTTCAGCAAAAATTACCAACTTGGTTGGCTAAATATTCTGCAAGTTTAGTGCCAAAATTCCGACTCATACTGGTTTTATGACCCGAAAACTAGGAATGAGGGTGGTCCACGCAAATTTATTTTTTTTCGGTAGTACAAGGAGTACAGTCCTGAAACTTGCAGGAATGATTGGTGTTGCTATTGGGCATAACATACTAAGCGGGCAGCCCTGTAGCTCAAAGCGCACTAAAATGGGGGAATTTCAAAAACGTGACGAAATATGACTTTTCTTCGTAAAACCGGCAAAATGACGATTCTAAAGATTTTCAATTTTCAAAAAACGCTGCAGGGATGGTTACTATGGTGTGGAACAGAGCTTAAATATCAGGTTCATTTATTTGTCGAACTTCCTGCTACAATCTATGTTGATTAACAACAGATTCAGTGCTTTGATTCTAGAAGGTGCAGATTTCTTAACTATGGGATTTTCACTCATGTTTTTGAAATTCCCCCATTTTAGTGCCCTTTGAGCTACAGGGCTGCCCGCTTAGTATGTTATGCCCAATAGCAACACCAATCATTCCTGCAAGTTTCAGGACTGTACTCCTTGTATTACCGAAAAAAAATAAATTTGCGTGGACCACCCTCATTCCTAGTTTTCGGGTCACAAAACCAGTATGAGTCGGAATTTTGGCACTAAACTTGCAGAATATTTAGCCAACCATGCTGTTAATTTTTGCTGAAAATTTGAGCCAAATCGGTAAAGAAGTGACTGAGAACGAAACGTTTAAGTGAAGACCGAAAAAGCGATGAGACATTTTTTTTATCTATACTGTACATTTATGTCGTGTCTTGGCCACGGGTAGTTTACGCTATCCCGTGTGTTACGGCGGCCCCGGCATCTGCGAGAGCGGTTGTTTGTGGTTTCGAAACCGGTCGAAGCGACTGGAAGTAGTCGACGTAACGCCCAACCCAGACCACCGCAAGCCATTGATGGCCAGTAGGTAAATGGGAACCGAACCGGAGCTGCCTAAGCACTCTATGACAGCAAAGGGGAGGGATGTTTGTAGGCAGGGCACTCCATTGAAAGGCTGTGATAAGAACGCGGGGTGTCCTGAGCTGTCCGAAAGGACAGTGGAATCTAAACAAACAAACAAACAAACAAACAAACAAACAAACAAACAAACAAACAAACATGGGCTGGGGGTTTAACCCCTAGTATCCATCCCCTTTCGAAATTTTGGCCATCTGATCTCATACCCCTCAGTCGGCCAAACTTTCTTGGGAAACCGGTTTTATACTCTCTGCATCCCCGCGCCTAAAAGTCATACCCCCTCCAATTTTTCCGGTCCATATATGATGATTGTTTGCAGGGATTGCACAAAAAACTGTTTATTATTATTATTATTATTATGTAAAAACGGTCAAAACGCCAGGAAAATACGCGAAGCAAAGCAGTTGGAAAGTGGCTTGTTCACAATTGTACTTATGTCTGCTGCACCACCCGACTTAGCCCAGCCCCCTTCCGGATTTTCTGGAAAGAAATTTTTGAGCAAATATTCGCAATTTTTTCAAAGTTTCAGACACTAAAATTGTTATAATCGTCTGTAAAACAGCACTCTACTGGATTTTAGCCCAAAATTGCGATTTTTCTGCATTTTTTAGTAGCAAATCCCCTCCACTAGAATTTGGGCTCAGAGACCCCCGGCCGGCCGGCGACAGACCCCCAACTCCCCCTCCCCTCTTCGGCCGATGACCTATAACATGTCAGGGTTCGTGCGGCTTTTGTATAGCAAAATTCCACGACCTTTCCCTGACTTTTCCATGACCTAAGCAAAAATTCCCTGACCAAGCAGGGTGAGGAAACTGCAACCAATGTGAGAAAATTTTGAAAAATTGGCTTGTAAAACGCATTTAAACGGTATTGAGACGGTAAATTTCCGGTTTAAGTAGTAGTATTATAATGTCAGAAGACCGATATTTAAAAGGGTGGTGTGTAAAGTTCTGGCAGGCCAATTTGGCTGCGAGATGTTCCTGCTGCTATCAAATTTTTCCCTGACCAGACTCCAAATTCCCTGACTTTTCCCTGATTTTTTTAAATTCCCTGACTTTCCAGGTCCCGCACCAACCCTGCATGTATGCTAGAAGGGCACAGTTTGTGTTATTTAAAGCGCAAATCAGATTCTATTTTAGACAGAAAGAAAGAACTCAAAATTATCGGTGTTAAAGTTATGGGCTACTTTCAACTCGGCAGACTATTAGTTGACTGGTTATTCTAAAGCTAATCACGGATCAAAATTTTGAAACCTTTTAACGACTAACTCACTGAATCAGCTATAAATCAGCTTCGGGAGGGACTGAGCGAGTGCATCTATCAACTGCTAAATAATTAGACCTACACAAATCTCTGTAATAGTGCCGGTGATCCTTGTCGATGGCGACCAGTCGGCTCGTGAGCAGCTTAAACGGCTCAATTTCCAAACTGGACCACTTCTTGTGGCCGATCGCCTCTCTCTCCAACAATACGCGACCGAGAATTTCGTTCCAGGCCATCGCGTACTGCTCAAACACCGTCATCACCATCAACTGACACTCTTTCAGCTCGAACTTGGAGCGCCAGTCGTAGCGGCCGAACTTTAACTTCGGCGCCGTCCACTGCACATCCTCCGCCACCCAACTGACCTTGTCTCGCGTCTCCAGACAACTCCTTGCTCGGAACTGCACCTGAAACAGAACAGTCAAAGCTGCATCTCCTTTAATAGTCAGCGAAATAACAACATATATGGTACCGGCACACCTTCAAGTGGTACTTCCTTATACGGTACTGGTACCATATATGGTACTCCTTCGATCGAGGTCTCAGATGGTACCATATATGGTACCAATACCATATAAGAAAGTGGTACCACATATGGTACCATTTGAAGGTGTACCGGTACCATATACATTGTATGGTACCGTTTCCATATATGCGTACTGGTACCATATATGTTGTTATTTCCCTGACTGTTTAACAGTCTAAATCGGTCAGCCACTTAACGCCGTTTATGGTACCGACAGCCGACACCATAATGGTACCCCTTCCTTCGCATTACTACCGGTACCATTATGGTACCACTCTGTTCAGATTTCGTACCATATATACCGGCCGATCCGATCCGATCCGATGTGCGGGGGGCCTTACGGCCTGCGATCAGACTCGAGGTCCATTTCGCTTCCCCGTGATTCGTCATCTCGGACGTTTGCCCTTCTTTCACTGCCAAGCCACTCAAGCCATGCTGTTGGGCGCCAGGTACTAAGAGAGTGCCTGGCGTGGTGACGTCATGGTGCTGACAGCTCCCAACGGCCGCCCCGGCCAGTGGCACTAAACCGGTATCAGCCTTATTGCTGGTCTCTCAGACAGCTCCTGACGTCGTTGATCTTCCCTCCAACGCGGCATACTTTTTGGAGCGGCTTTCGGTGCAACGGCAGATCCAGTTGGTTCCCATTTTACCTACTCACTGTAACCAGTTTTCGGTGGCCTGGGTGGAGCGTTGTGCCGACGACCAACTCTTTGCAGCAAGAAACTTGCCGCGCCGAGAGGATGAACCACTACAACCGCTAGGGATGCAGGGGCCGCCGTGACCCAGAGGCAGCGAGCTACCCACTGAGCCAACGACGCGGCCATATATACCGGCATCCATGGCCATGGCTAGGCGCACCATATATGGTAGCACCACAGGCCACGAACGTGGAGTTACAATATGGCACCAACTACCCTAGGTATCAGTACCATACCGCACCATATAATGGTACAAGTACCATAAGCAGGCGTTAAGTGCCTGACTGTAAATCTTAATTTTTCCTTCCACCTAATACAGTCAGGCACTTAACGCCGTTTATGGTACTGGCATCATATGGTACCCCCACGTCTGTGATGGTACCATATACAGGGTGTGTCAAAAAAACAACCCAGCAGAGTTTTTGCTGTAGCAACCGCAAATCTCAACCGATTTGAATGAATCCTGCTTTAAATGAAAGATAAATATATTCTTGAAAGACTGGTGAAGGCCCTATTAAGATACGATGCTCAGTTCCTGAGATATTTTCCTTCAAACTCAAAACAGATTTTGGCAGTGAACAAGAGCGATTCCGTAGCACTTCACAACAAAACGGATTCCTACTGCTGAGGGGCAACAAGACTTTTACAAATGAAGTAACCAAGCATGTGTGGCACCAGAAAAACCTCGTTACGTTAGCCCTGAGCAGTAGGAATCGGTTTTATTATGAAGTGCAACAGAATAATAAAAATCGCTCTTGTTCATTGCCAAAATCTGATTTGACCTAGAGTGCAAATATCTCAGGAACTAAGCATCCTATCTTAATAAAAGCTTCACCAATCTTTCAAGAATTTATTTATCTTTCATATAAAATAGGACTCACTGAAATCGGTTGAGATTTGCGGCTGCTACAGTAAACAATCTACTGGGTTGTATTAAACTCTGTTGTTCACTGCCAAAATCTCTGTTTTGATTTTGAAAGCAATTATCTCAGGAACTAAGCAACGCATCTTAATAAAAGCTACACCAATCGTTCAAGAATTTATTTATCTTTCATTTAAAGCAGGATTCATTCAAATCGGTTGAGATTTGCGGTTGCTACAGCAAAAAATCTGCTGGGTTGTTTTTTTTGACACACCCTGTAGTACCGGTACCATAATGGTGCCACTACCCTAAGTAACGGTATCATACCGGCACCTTATATGGTGCCAGTACCATAAACGCCATTAAGAGCCTGCCTGTAATAGTACTTTTTGCAGTGAGTGGGCTGCCGAAAAATTCGCCTGTAAATGCGTTTTAGCAAATTCGGTAAGGAAGGAAAAATCGCTATTTTAAAGCTGTCAAAAAGCGTTATTGCAGCACAAATATGACAGAAAAGGCCCTCTAAAATATCGGCAGTATAAAGTGGAAATTCAGCTACCAAAGATAGGCTTTTTAAGCGGATTTTAAGCTAAAAATGAAGTGATTTCTGAGGCAGTTTGTTTGTTTGTTAGCTACTCAAGTACAGTGTAAGCCACCGGCTTCGTTTTGCTGTAACTTTTCTGTTCATCAATCAATTGCACTGAAACTTTAACAGAAATTGCACAAATCCTGAGAGCTTTTACTCTCAAAGTTTTACCCAAGCCTGTCACTCCAATCACTAGCTATGCACTTCCGCCTGTCCGCCATCAAAGAGAACCTGTGGAAATGCATAACTAGTGGTTGAAGTACCAAGCTTGGCTAAAACTTTGATAGTAAAAATCCTCAGGATTTGTGCAATTTGTGCTAAAATTCCACTGAAATTGATTGATGCACACAAAAGTTACACAAAGACGAAACCAACGATAGATAACCCCGTACTTCTGTTCCTAAACTGTCTCAATGCATTTGGCGACCCTTCTAGCTAGGAGATAACTCTCCAAGTCAACCCCTTAGTACATTTGTGGTACCCGGCCTGGTCCACGCAAGAAGACTGCAAGAAGTTAGCTGGGGGAGTAAAGCCTACCCATTTGGCTACATCCTTGCTCTTTTCGGGCAAGCGACATCTTTCACAGAGCACCCTGCCCAGGTCCCGGCACCAGAGAAGACACAGCAACTGGCCAATCTTGACGACGATACCCTCACAGCTCTCCACCGTGGTCTCGTTTAACTTCTCAGTGTTGGCGATGTCAACTGAGTTGTGTAACTCTGACAAGGAAGTTTCAGGAGTCGGCGAGCCGGACTCAGATGATGCCCTGTAACCGTTGTCGGCCCAGGGCAGGTCGGACTGCTGAGTAGTGTAAGCTGGTTGCACTGGCAGAACCTGGCTGACTTCCGGCTGCGACTGCGGCTGATGCAGGAATACGCGCACTGCATACAGCTGGTCCACTCGCTACAGTAGAGTAAGACATTTTTTCACAGTAGTAGATGGTACAGGAATTAGTGTAGTTAGGCTTTTTTCAACAAAAGGCTCTCTTCTAGAAATTTCTATTTTATTCAAAGTATAGGAGAAATCGCTGGATTTAGCCTCAAGTATACATTAGCAGTGCAGTTCTATCAATTTCATGCCTATTCTAAGCCTAAAAATTGGTTTTGCCACTCTGTGAGCAATGCTGCAAGCTGAACTATGCTTGAACCAAAGCACTTTTACCCATGTCTATCACTTCAGCCACCAGTTATGCACTTCCACGTCAAAAGTGACAGCGAACACATGGAAGAGCATAACTAGTGACTGAACTGAGAGTTTTGGCCAAAATTTTAAGAGTTAAAATTGTGAGGATGTGTGCATGTTGCGTTAAAATTTCAGCAAAATTGATTGACGAACGAAAGGAAAAGTCACAACAAGATGAAACCCTAGTAGATAATATACAAAATGTTTCTTTGATTGAGTGTTCTACTGTATTCTCTATTGTATGGTTCGTTATCTCCTTTTTTGTTGTGTTTTACTAGTGACTTAATAAAAGTTCTTTCAATAGATGGATAGGTCAATATTCTTATTGGTCTATTTGATAGGACAAGACTATTTCTACCTTATATGTATCAAGTAATCCAGAAAATAGGCCTAAACAAAACAGCTGTATATTCTGGACCACCTTCAACTGGCAGGTCAGTCTTGGGCCACCCTGTACAATCAACAAAGCATACCGGATTATCATCAACTATGCGTACTGCTTGGAAGGTGACCATATC
Source organism: Sabatieria punctata (assembly GCA_030248155.1). NCBI lineage: Eukaryota > Metazoa > Nematoda > Chromadorea > Araeolaimida > Comesomatidae > Sabatieria > Sabatieria punctata. Next base: position 23,510 of record JASANB010000305.1, read on the forward strand.
TCCTTGTCGGGGCAGTCGATATATTGCCGGGTCCAGCTTAACACCGGGCGACACGAACAGAGAAACTTTAGAGAAGCGAACTCTGTCGTGCGCCGGTCTCTGTTGGTATAGGGCACTCGGTAAACTGCAGTTTATCCAGCCTGCCTCTGACGAAATCGTCCCGACCCCTCTGAGCACAGCCGACTCCCGAATCACTTGACGGATTGAGTCTACACCATGCGATGACTTTGCCAATGTCAACACAACCTGTACTTGAAGCTTTTCAGAAAAAAGAAGTTCAGTAGAAGCGCATGGCTTAAGTTTAACGCATTCGTATGCCTTCATTTAGCGAGTAACAGCAATTTAACTTAAAAGCGACTGTCTTAATCATATAGACACTGAAACTAAAGTAGAGGTACAGTTGTGCCCCAAAAGATAATAGAATTTCCTTTTGCTGCTGTTTATGCAAATCTTCACCAAGTGATCAAAAATTTGGAGAATGGCTGCAAAACTTTGGGGTATTTTGTGTTAAAATTTCATGCATCGATATTGACACACTTTTGAAAATAAGGATTAGGTACATATTTTGAAGATCTATTTCTCTGTTCTGCTCATTCAAAGGGCAGTTGTTTGGGAATTCTACACTTTATCAAGACTTCCAGTTGCAATGCATGCAATTCCAACACGTAAAATAACCCAAAAAATTTCCTCTATATCGGCACCTACAAAATGTCCAAACTGCTCAAGATTAGCGAAAAACCAGCAAAAAGAAATCTTTCCATTTTAGTCGCCCTCCTCGTTTGGTTTCTGTAGAATACATTTATGTAGATGCATTCGAAAATTCAATATCATGCCAGCAGTAACTTCAGTACCTGATCGTTAACAGACAATCCGGTACTTCTGAGGTTTTCAGCAAACGGCACAAGATGGTGCGTGGGGGGCCGGTCGACCAGACGAAAGTAGGTCCAGTCAGGCTCAAAACGGTCAACACAGCCAAACTCGGCCGTCAACATTGGCTCCCGATACATTTGCGCCGCATCAGTCATGATGGCTCTCACCTATAAATCTACTACTACCAACCTGCCTCGTTACCATACATGTAATGGGTCATCTGCCGAACGGGGGAGGGGGATTAGGGGATCTGGTGGCGGTTGGAATTTTGGGAGGGGATTGGGCACTAAAAACGCTCAAACATGGTAAAAATCGCAATTTTCCGGCTAATTTGGGCTGAAATACAGCTAAAAAGTGCTGTTTTACAGGCGATTTTGGCAATTTTTGGATGTGAAATTGCAAAATATCGCATTGATTTGCTAAACAATTGCTTGCCAGAAAGCCGGGAGGGGGTCGTATAGCGATCGACCGGAATTCCGGTTCTGGGGGGAAGTGGTTCCAGTGAAAAAGCGTACCAAGACCGGAACTTTTTCATTCATTCATTCATTGGTGGATATTCAGTTACACCTAGTATTATTGTTGCGTCTTTTTAATAAAGCGCGAAGCTCAGTGAGTGCAGTAGAATTTGAATGAATAGGGGAAAGGGCTGCATACTCGCGTTGTTGCCTGACTTATATTTATTTTTGCGTGATCAGCTAATAATTCAGGATATTTGTGATCGTAGAATGTTTTGCAACATTTGTGCTCATTTTCTTCTTTATCTGGCTGCTCAAAACAGTAAAAAAGTAATTAGGATTTGGTTATATGTTTGATCTTGACACAAAGTTCTTCAACTTCATGTTTGAACTTCGATTTTTGTTCATACATGTGCATGGTCGGCAGCTCAGAGGGGGACGACCAGGTCTCCGTGTGTAGTTGCCTGGATATAGGTAATAATTTTCGGCGGGAAATTCAAAATTTGGCGGGAAATTTAAATTTTTGCCCAAAAATTTAGCGAAATATTCGAAATTTTCGGATAAAACTCAAAAATTTGCGTTAAAAATGAAATTTTCGACAAAAAATTGTCAAAAAAACACTTTTCTGACAGAAACATTATCAAAACATTGAAATTTTCCAGCAAAATTTGAAAAAATTTCGGATTTGGTGCGTAGTTGCCTGGAGAAAGGGTGCGTAGTTGCCAGAATTGTTTTCTGTGGCTTAGAAACGCATCTGGAGGCTTTCTAGCAGCCTCTAGCAACATTTGGTAGACTTTTATTTTCGTCCCCCCCTGGGCACCCCCATGCACATGTATGTTTTTGTTGTTTGTTTCCATTTCTTCCATTTTGTTGACACTTCCTTAACATGGATCGTTTACATCGGCGATGTTTCCTGCATGAATGAAAAGCTGTTTCTTGACTAGACTTAGTTGATAGACAGTTGAACATGAGCTTCAGAACGTTATGTCCCATTAAAATTCCCTTTCCAGTAGTGCAACGGTTATCTCAGGAAGTGGTAAAGCTTGCATGCAGTCAAGAAATCAGAGACAACTTCTTTTCGCTTGGTGTACACTGCTTTGTGACTTATTTTGAGAACTATTTGGTATTATTTGGTTCAGAAAATACCATTCACTATTCACTAATGTAAACTCAAAATATTTCTTTGAAATTCACAAAGTGGATAAAACCAGAGGAAATACTTTGAAATTATATAAACCCGGCCTAACCAAAAAATTACTCTGCAAGCAAAATTTCTTTTCTATTATGATTATCAATTCGTGGAACTCCCGCCCAGCTGAAGTACAGGGTGTCTCAAAAAAATGATCACATTTCTTTTTACTGCCATTTCCGCAAATTTTGACCAAATAGGCTGAAATTTGGACTATACGTACCAAAATTTGGGGAATTTTATGTGTTAAAGTTTGGTGCACTAGGCTTGACTCATTCCCAAGAAATTTCAAAAAAAGAGAAATTAGGTAATTTCAATAGTGAAAGTCGGTCACCGAAAAAATGATCACATTTCTTTTTACTGCCATTTCCGCAAATTTTGAAGAAATAGGCTGAAATTTGGACCATAGGTGCCAAAATTCCGGGAATTTTATGTGTTAAAGTTTGGTGCACTAGGCTTAACTCGTTCCCGAGAAATTTCAAAAAAGTGAAAATTGGTAATTTCAATAGTGAAAGCTGGTCACAAATGCTAGCCCATGTCTGCTTCTGCCCTCCTGCTTCAAGTGTGTACAGTAGAGTGAGCAGCTCTTCAGTGTTGCTGCAGACATTTAAGAACCTAACTGTTGCTGTCTGAAAGCTGAGAATGCCAAGAAATTGACGTTTCTGAGAGCTATTTCTTCTGATTTTAAATTTTCTGCACACTGTCAAAGAATTGCTCGCAATGGCTTTCAATCGATAAATTTGATTTTCAAGGTTTTTCACACTAGAAGCACTCCTTTCCTTTTTCAAATGTATAATACTTTTGTTTTGTCTAAGCTAGAGTACGCGTCTGAGGTCTGGAATCCATATTTTCTGGGTGATATTGATTTGGTTGAGAGGGTCCAGAAATTGTTTACCCGGCGCCTGCCAGGGATGTCAGGCTACACATATCCCAAGCGTCTAGCTCTCCTGAAAATGAAATCATTAGAGGAACGTCGAATTCTGCGAGACTTAATTATGGTCTTTAAGATGGTCAGTGGCATGGTGGATTTGTCGATGGAAGACTTTTTTACCTGGGCACCAACCAGGGGCACTAGGGGGCATAACTTTAAGATATACGTTATGCATACTCGTCTAGAACTGCGCAAAAACTTCTTCGCGAGTCGAGTTGTTCCAATTTGGAACAACTTACCGAGAGACGTTGTAAATGCTTCATCACTCCAAAACTTTCGTACTAAATTGGCCGCAGTTGATCTATCAAGTTTTTTGAGGGGGAGGGCCCTTGAGCCGGTCGATCGGCCCAGCCCTCCTGTCATCTAGCGGCATGCTACAGTATGCTGGTTATTCTAACAGTTCATTCTTTGTTTTTTCTGTCAAATAAATCTACAATCAATCTAGCTATCATGCCACTGTTTGTTAGGTTTTGACACTATTCCAGGGAAATAAACTAGGTGTCAGTTCTGTTTTTTCCTACTTTTCAGGACAAAAAATATCGAAAATATCGATGCAAAATATCGTGATATCGATATCGATATTGGAAAAAGGGTCGATATATCGACTTTTCGATATCGATATCGATATATCGTCGGAACCCTAATTATTATTATGTAAACTCCATGCATACCTAAATTAAGCCCAATATACCCGATATAACAAACAACCCAGATACCAATCCATAGAAATGATGCATCGGCATTCTTACAACAGGGGGCCCCTAATTAAAACACGGCGGCCAGCGGTGGCCCGGCCGTACCGCGGCCTTATAAATGCAGCGGCCGGCCGGGCGCGATTTTAGCCGGCCGCGCGGGCAGATTAAACACTGTACACTGTTCAGTAACGCGTTCAGTTCTTATCTGATGCCCTCAGGGACTGTGCTTCTCGGTTGCTTGACTCCTCGGTCGCCCTAACACCAAGCTACAGTATGGGCATGTGATCAACCTTGTTTGGTGCTGGTCGAAAAAGTTCACCATCGCGCAAACGGTTGACTGTCTGTATGACATTGCCGACTTCTCGATAAGTCCGTCTAACGTAGTTGACTGGTTCAACTACATACGGGAGGTTTGCCTGACAGAGTTTCGCAACCTCGACCGAATGGGAGGGCCGGGTTGCATTGTGCAAATCGATGAGAGCTTGTTCCGAGGTCGTCGCAAGTACCACAGGGGCCGGCTGTTGCAGCTAGATGTTATGGGGGTGCCAGCCAGACGGCAAGACAACTACGGACAACTTCATTCGGAGACGCCGTTTCTAGATATTTTGGATCAGATAAAAGCTCAGTATCCGCAGAACTATTGAATGTTATGTACATTTGTGCGCTATATTGGATCTATGTTGTGTGCTGTTGAAGCATTGTTATTTGTGTCAGTTGTTGTGCCGGAATAAAGTTCCCTCTCTTGGAGTCGCCCGTTCGCTATTAAATCCGCGTCCGGCCGGCCGCTGCTTTAATAAGGCCGCGGTACGGCCGGGCCACCGCTGGCCGCCGTGTTTTAATTAGGGGCCCCCTGTTGTAAGAATGCCGATGCATCTACATTACTATTTAGATTTCATGAATCGTAACCACACATTTATTTAAACATTTATACTACTATAGTGGGGAGATCACTCGAATTTCAAATTTTGAATACGAACGAACGAACTTTTATCGCCCAACACAAAATAAAATAAAAATGAGTTAGCAAATGACATAAAACGCGGTTACAGTGTAAAACGACGGCATATGGAGGCGAAAGGCCAGTGGACAGCCACAAGGGCTTTACACCGCCTTAAACAGACATTAGTAAAACGTTAGAAACTACACAAAGTTTAGGTACTGGTCAAAGTTCAGTTTTCTTAGTTCTCGAGTAAAAGAAGCAAGGTTTTGTGCTATGGTGACCTCATCTGGAAGAGAATTCCATGTTTTCAACGACTGAATGTGGAATCAAACGACTGCTGATGATCTCCTGATTATTATTCTACACATCAACATCTAATTACTGCATGCTATATTCAGCTTTACCTCAGACACGTGTTTTTCGTCGGCAGTTAGTAGTTTACGCACCGTACGCACCGTTCGCACCGTTACGCACCGTACGCACCGTTACGCACCGTTCGCATCAGAAGCGACCCCAACTGGGCGCCGATCTTTTGGAGTGGTGAATTTGCTTAGATCGATCAGAGAACCGGTCTATTTCAGCTTGCATTAACAAAATCCGCGTTTTGGTGGAAAAGTACTTGGAAAATCAGCTTGTTTACAATTTAAAAAGAAAAAAGCGTAAATAATCCCGTGTGTCACTGTCACAGCGGCCCCCGGCAATGGAAGCGGTGTGTTTGTGGGTTCGAAACCTGTCGAGGCGATGGGAAGTAGTCGACACAAAGCCCAACCAAGGCCGTCGAAAGTCAGCAATGGCAAGTAGATAAATGGGAGGGGAGTGGGTAGGGTTGTTGTTAAGGAGACTGCCGGACCTTCTGTCTCTTCCTGCTCTATAGCAGTTGGCTACTCCTAGTCCGAAAGGAAAAAAAGTTACAACAACAAAATAGCAATTGGACAGGACATACAATGCAGCGTAACCACTGACAGCATCACCAACATCGAGTTTGTACTTCGTCTCAGTCGTGAAGTAAAGACATTTCGATTGTTAGATTAATGGTTGCCCCATCAGCGAAACCCATCAGGTCCAATTTTTCGGCCAATCATTTCCCATTTTGGTACTACTGTATGTCAATCAGAAGAGGTGCCGATTTTATGAGACGTTTTTGCCTGACGAAATTGAGACGTTTAGCAATGGGTGTAAAGTTTCGGTGAATTTTGTTATTCTACCCCGATTTTTGAAACAACCAAACACCTTTCCTTTCCCAGAGCCGATCCTATACAGCTGTACATACATGGTGCATAATATGGTAAATTCTCTTTTCCAATGCTTTAGATAACAGCAGCTTTGAAAGCATTTTTATACGTACCATAGATTCTCGGGAAGAGAATCAGAAGAAAACTAAGCAACAAAAGCACTGCACTACAGCAACTGTGCGGAGATGCACCATAGCTAACAGAAAGAACCTAATACGATGCAAGCATCACGGAAAAAGCAACTGCACTAAATGACCAAAGCTGCTCTAACTAACACCGAATGTTTGGGGGCGTGTATTAAAATTACGTAATGGCATGGGGGTGGGAGGTTCGCCAAATGACTACTAATCATTATGGTGGGGGAGTGGGTTGGCGACTTAATTACGTATTTTTTCAAAGTGCAGAAATCACTGAAGTGGCCATAATTTTAATTGTTTTAACGTACAGTACATGTACATGTAGTTTCGATTTGAAGCCTTTGGGCGTACATTATCTCAATTTCATTTTAAGTTGTAGTAGTTTTGGAAAGTCAAAAGCCCCATTTTCAAAAGGGTGGTGTGTAAAGCACTGACAGGGCCCTTTGGGCGAGAGATGATTCTACTGCTATCAAATTTTTCCCTACCGGACACAAAATTCCCTGAATTTTCCCTGATTCCGTAATTTTTTATAAATTATGTGACTTTTCCATGACTCTCTTACTTTTCAGGTCCCGCACGAACTCTGGTTTATAACCATCGATTATTAGTCAAGTGATATGGCAGCAGCCCTAAAATCCATGAGAAAACACTTTGGCTTCATTGACTCGGCTCTTTTCCCCTCTATTTGATGCTGCTCCCTGGTGATGATGGTGACAATTTCCGTTTCTGTTCTGCACATTATATTTTTTTACTGATGCTTTCTCGTTAAAAGATTCAATGCACCCTGCTACTTTTCCACCAAAAGGCGTAATTTGTTAATGCAAGCTGAAATAGAACGGTTCTCTGATCGATCTAAGCAAATTCACAACTCCAAAAGATCGGCGCCCAATTGGAGTCGCTGCTGATGCGAACGGTGCGTAACGGTGCGTACGGTGCGAACGGTGCGTACGGTGCGTAAACTACTAACTGCCTTTTTCGTCTCGGAACAAAACCTGTAAAACGTGCGCACCCAAATTGTAAATCTTTAACCAATAAGACCAAATCCGGTATCAAACAACTACTTTTGAACTGTACATTATTGTTTTATGCACCACCACATCCACAACCAATTACTGCATGCAATCTCAGATTACGCGCTCATCATATCGTTTTATTTCATCGATTATCGGCCGATTTCCCCCGGAACCCCCACTTACCAAAACAATCGTAGCATTCGAGTCCTCTGACAGATATGTCTGCCCACAGGCATATGGGTAGATATGACAATTTGCTATCGATTAAGCATAAATATAACAATGTTCATCCAAGCTCAAGGACGGTGGCCCTTTTTAAACGAAAATCATCGCAATGAAAAAATAGAAAAAAAAGTTTTCTCAGTCATCTTTTTAAAGATAGCTACCAATTTTACTTTGTGAGTAGGCCTACCTTAGATGCATATTTCAGCCTATTTAATTTTAGAGATCCTTGAATAACAAATTAAAAAAAATAAAAAGAATGAAAATGCGCGATTTCGACTACCCCTTACTAAAACAATCGTAGCATTCCAGTCCTCCGACAGATATGTCTGCCCACTGACATATGGGTAGATATGACGATTAGCTATCCATTAAGCACAAACATTACAATATTCGTACAAGCCCATGGACGGTGGCCCTTTTGGAACAAAAAAAAGGCCAACAAAGTACACACTCAAAACACTAATCGGCGCAAGTAGTGATCTCCATAGCTTTAGTCAAATCGCTTTACCACATCGATTATCGGTCGATCCCCCGCAACCCCACTTTGAAAACTTGCTATAAAATTCATACGTATGGACGTAGATTCGTGCCCAAGACCGTTTCGGTACACCATTACCCTAGCTACAGAATTAGCACAGTTAGTAAGATTGGGATCGAAACCCCAGGACGGTGGCCCTTTTTAAACTACGATCATCACTATGATAAAAATAGAAAAAAGAAGTGTTCTAGGTAATATTTCGAAAGATGCAGTAGCTACCACTCTTACTACATTAGTAGGTCTACCTTAGATGCATATTTCGACGTATTTACTTTCAGAGATCCTAGAAAAACAAATTAAAAAAGGAGAAAAGAAAAATGCGCTATTTCAACATCTCCTTACTAGAACAATCGTAGCATTTTGCTCCGCCGACAGATATGTCTTCCCAAGAGCGTATCGATAGATATGACAATTTGCTATCGATTAGGGATAAATATAACAGTCTTCTTTCAAGCCCCAGGACGGTGACCCTTTTTAAACTAAAAATTGCCAAAAATGATCTATACTTGAAACACTAATCAGCGCAAGTAGTGATCTCCGTATAAAGGGGAAGTCCAAGAAGGATTACAAAACCACTGGATGATGCACTACAGAATTAGGTTAGGCCCGAATTGTCCTACCCGAGTCGCCCAAGCCATTATTCTAAGACAGCGCGGATGCGTTAAATCATAGTTTTAATAATTCTTTTTTTTAATGAAATTTTATTGTTAATATTAGCATTATTAGTATACAAAGTTCGAAATTTTTGGGACGCACACAGTACAACAAACAATTAACACACAAGTTATGATAGGGTGGGGCATTTTAATCTGAAATATCTGAAGCAACACTATCTGTCCGTCCATTTTTCGAATTCGTATGGCTCTTGTCTAACAATTCTTATGTTATTATCTTGCTTCTGGTCAAAAGCATATTTAGCAATACTAAGTTTTGCGGTAAGTCTGATAAAAAGAGATTCAATTGAAAGAATGCTTTTCGTACTTCTACAAGCGTACAGTATGCATTTGAGAATTAAGGCAAATCGCATCCATTTTTGAGTGTTTGGCTTCTTGGAGTGAGCTAGCAAAATTGCAGCAGTACTAATGTTTGTCTCATCTTGTTCTATCTGCTGAAACCTCTGTGCCATTTGAATCTATATCTGAGAAACGATTGGGCATTCCAAAAGTTTAATAATTCTTTCTGACAGAAAAAGCGAAGGAAAAGAAGAGAACGAATGAATTGGATGAAAGAACTATGTTTTTTAACACCATTTTATTTCAACGAATAATGATGCTTTTTTTCCGCAGTTAGTTAGTAGCAGAAGTGTTTTCGTTTGCATTCATTTCTCCTTTGTCTGCTGGTGCTGATAGTTGGTTGGTACTGTGGATCAGGTATACCTGTACCTGTACCTGATTATCAGGTAGATTTGCAATACCCACCTGATACCTACCTGATACCTGATCGGGTACTTTCGAACTGTACCTACCTGATTTTGGGTATTTTTGGCCTGAAACAGGTACAGGTATCAGGTACTTTTTCGTTTTCAAAAATAGCATCAAAAGACCAATTTGTTAATCAAAAAAGCGTTTAGAACAGCTAACTCTTCAAATTTTTTTCGTCCTCATTGTGCAGTAGTGCTCCAGGCCACTTCTGACTCCTAAAAACTTAATTTCTGTTAAATTTACACTCAGAATGCTTTTAAGAACAGCTTTTGGAGGCTAACTTTTGAAACTTTTCTTGCCCAACCACGGATCCTCAAAAATTCACCTTTTTGACAAATTCTAGGTAAGCCATTGAAGTGGAGGCGAAACGCATTGATTTATAAGGCGAACACATTTATAAGAAACCTTACCAAGACCAGCGAAAATCAACACAAGCGAAAATGGATCTGAAAAGCGATTCCAAATCCCTGAGATAATTTTGAGAACATGTTTTCGGCGGTTTGTGCAATATATAATGAAAAAATTTACATTTATAAATAATTAGTGTTTTTGTAATCGAAGATTCCTAAAATGACTGCAACCAAACTACTTTCAGCTGCCTTTGGAGCCCAAGTTGGTATTTTGAGCGATTTTTTGGCTAAAATCCAGATTTTAACGTTTTTCAACAAAATACCTGATACCTAATACCTGATACCTGTATTTTTGAGAATACCTACCTGTACCTGATACCTGACCTGATTGGGTATTTTTGAAATACCTGTACCTGATACCTGATATTAGGTACTTTCTCAATACCTGCCCACAGTATTGGTTGGAGTTGCGCGTAGCTAAAGGGTAGGTCTATCCTTCACCAATTATCCACCATATCGTGGAGATTTCTTTAAAAACTTACCCCTAAGCCTAAGCAAAGTCTGAGGCTAAAAGTTGGGTTTGCCGCATGTGGGAAAGACTGCATTATATTATCAACTATTTCCGGATTGGGGAAATGGGCCATCTTTCGTCTTCCACTGAGCTAGAGAGGACCGTCGTTTTGTTAAAATGCGGTTGCGCAAAACGGATACTGTATTCACTCGTTGTGATTGAGGATGGCAGAAAGCCGTCCGACTTGGCAGATTGTTGTGTTTCAAGTACGTACCTCTCAAGTAAAACACGCGTAAATGGATGGAGGGAAAGCTCACAGTATATAGAAGCAAGAATTAGATGTCAAAATAATATATCTACAGGTCGCGAACAGCAGCTTTAAAGCTTAGCTAGCTTGGAGAAGGTTGATCGGAGACCATTTCGGTTCGTCAGCAGCGGTCTACCGGACTGAAACCGGGCCGCCCAGCCCAATGCAGGTCTCTAGTCGAAAGGTAATCAAGATCAGTAGGGGTCTTTGAAAAGCTTTCTTTCATTCAAGCAGATGCGATGTCTTATTACCCATTTGGGCATTTCCTGTGCTTGTTTACTGCGAGCCCCTCTCTCTAGTGCATTATCGCTATGAATTTCTGCTGCTGCTCAAGTTAGCGTGCTAGTTTATGGCACCCCTATGATAACAATGCCTTCAGTTCTGCTAAACTCCTTTGTGCTATATATAAGCGTTCGGAAGAATTTCATCAAAGGCCAATACAGGTGGTTTCTGGCCAACCTAGCTTTTGCGGACCTATTTTTGAGCCTGATTTATTTCGCTTTGCAACCAATAGTTTCCAATATGTAATTTTCTCTGCTACAGCGGCATGTACGCGGGTCTGGCTATGATTTTCGCTATTTTTCTAGTTGCCTTCAATCGCTATGTCTGTATATGTGAGTCGGTCCAGAAACACGACCTTCTTTTCACCAATCGCATCTGTTTGCTGTATTGTCTGACTGCTCACCTACTTGCACTGCTTACCGCTGGTCCGATTTTGCTTGAAACTGAGCATCCAATGCCTGCAGCACCGAAGCTGTGCACCATTTTGCTGAAACGCTCACGGCTTTCAATCGCCACTGTGGTGGTAGGGGCTACTCTGATCAATTGTTCACTCGGTGTTTCGCTCTATTGCGCCTATTGCATTTTCAACAAGCTCAAACGTCATTCAACTCAGGTGCAGTCGATGGTGGAGGCGAGAAAATTGCAGAAAAATCGAAATATCATGAAAGCCGTTGTGTTGCAGGTACATAAAGCCTATTCTACTACGTTTGTAATCTCTAAAATGAGCGCCGTTTGAATCGAAATCCATTTCGAATTAGCAGAACATGAGCTACCGTATAAAACACGCTCGGCGCTGGTCTTCGTGAAATTAAGAATAGTTTTCCGCCATTGTTTATTTCAGCGATAAAAATTTTAAACAACGAGTCGCCATCGAGGATGAAGATAGCGAACATAAAAAATGCAAAAGAACAAGGAGAATATGTATTTTTGGAAGGCGACGTATTACATTAGGAATCCAATGAAGCTTAGCTGCTCCTATTAATCACTCCTTTCCCTCTCCCATTCTGCACTGCTGCCGACCTAAGTGAAGAAACGAATAAAAATAATAAAAAAACGTTGTTAGCCAGCTTAGCCCCTTCAAAGTACAAAATGACTTTTCTTCACTGTGTGTATTATGCGAATGCAATAATTCATTCCTCAACTAGCTCAATTCCTCTGATTGAATCCGATAAAAAGATATTTCTTTATTGTCTTTATTTTTCCCTCCAGCGTTGAGCGCTGCGTAGCTACGGTTGCCTCATTTTTCGCGTCGAGATAATAAAACCTAGTTCAAAATGTGATGCCCCACTAGATGAACAAAGACAGAGTGGTGTTCAGAGATCACAAGCTATATGCGCACATGTGCTTCAGAAGTTTTTCGAACGCTTTTTCAATTGACAATATTATCTTTTAGGTAGCAATAGCTTGTGGCTCGTGTGCACCAAATTGTATAATGTGCGCGTCGTTGCTGTTTGTGGACCGGGTAAACTGGTATTTAGAAGTGACGCTCTTCTTTGCAATCTTCTGCAATCCAACACTGGACGCCGTCACCACGCTGTATGTGGTCAAGCCCTACAGATGTGTCGTAAATAACTTATTTACTGATCTTAAGCATGGTAGACTAGATTTTCGCGCTAGTCAGGCAACACCTGCGCCTCAAAGACCGCCTATAAGAAGAAGAAACCATCAAGCTATCTTGGAAACTAGATTTTAAGCGATCTGCTCAAACTACATAGTGTTGTAAAGCTGTATCACACTTGGACCTATTTCCTCAGATAATTTTAATTTGTAGTCTTAGATTGTACTTTAAAATTTTCGCGAAAATAATTTGTAGCCTTAGTTTGTAGTTGTCAAATTCAGGTTACAAAAATATGTAGTTTTAGTTTGTAGTCAATTGTAGTTACCAAACGTCAGAAATTCGATATTACTGCAATTTTTTGCCAATTGAACAATCAGTAATTAACCTGTTAATTGTTTTTCTGTGAAAAAAATCGCCTTTTCTAATAGATATTTCTGGAAACAAACAGACGGAATTCTATGCTGAACATTTGGAATTTTTTAAAAACTGAATGAGGTATTTTTTAAAAACTATAGTCTGTTCAGAAAATAATCGATCTGGCGCTTTTTTGCGAATAACTTTTTTTAGGATGTCTCGGAGCGACTTGAGCCTCATAACCAAAGTTGTAGACAAGGTCGAGCCACGGTCTGCGGTTAATGCTAATCTGCGCTACGTTTACTCTAAATACTAATTTGCGCAACATCAAAAAATAAGCTGAAAATAAGCTATGAAAATGAGATGACTGCTGCATTCGATTCTAGAGTCCTTGGCGACTCCAATGATGCTTTAATGACGTGTCTAGTCCATAGCGATCCGGAAAAATCCGCGAAAATGGGGATTTTTGAAAATTTCACACTGTACAAAAAACACACTGCAAAAAACTCTGTAAAATTGCCTAAAATGCCCTTTGTGTTTTAAGCCAAATCTTGTTGTTTCGTTAACCAAAATGCGTTCATATTCTACTGTATGTCAAAATTTTATTCTTGGTCCTGTGGAACTTGAATCAAGTAGAGATTCACTGACTGACTGATGCTTCATTGTTGTCGGAATTTTAGAGAAAAAGGTTGTTTGGTCTCCTTATAGTGCATAAAATTAAAAATGCATCAAATTTGTCAAATATTTTGTTGCGAACAAGAGAAAAGTGGTAAAATACGCCTGAAATGCTTGCCTCTTATACAAAACCTAGTCATAGTCAAACGGTTTGACTACCTGGTCTTCGATTGACTACGTATTTATAGTAAACGATGGTAGTCAAACTTTGACTTTGACTAGTAGTCATAACAACCCTACCGATCCGATCCGATGTGCGTGGGGGGGGCTTACGGCCTGCGATCAGACGCGAGATCCATTCCGCTACCCCCGTGGTTTCGTCATCTCGGATGTTTCCCTTCTTTCACTGCCAAGCCACACAAGCCATGCTGTTGGGCGCCAGGTACTAAGAGAGTGCCTGGCGTGGTGACGTCATGGTGCTGTCAGCTCCCAACGGCCGCCCGGCGGACTGACGCTAAACCGGTATTGGCCTTATTGCTGGTTTCTCAGTCAGCTCCTGACGTCGGTGATCTTCCCTCCAACGCGGCATGCTTTTTGGAGCGGCTTTCGGTGCTTAGGCAGATCCAGTTGGTTCCCATTTTACCTACTCACTGTAACCAGTTTTCGGTGGCCTGGGTGGAGCGTTGTGCCGACGACCAACTCTTTGCAGCAAGAAACTTGCCGCGCCGAGAGGATGAACCACTACAACCGCTAGGGATGCAGGGGCCGCCCTGACTCAGAGGCAGCGAGCTACCCACTGAGCCAACGACGCGGCTAACAACCCTACTTGCGGACGCTGCAATTCTAGTCGCATTGTGTGCTTGTACAATATTTCTGCTGTGCGGAATTTGTAATAGTGGAGGGTAACATGAGAACTTTCTGAAACGGCGGACCCAAGTCCACGATGGCTACATCTTCACTCTTGCTCATTCCAGCAAGGATGGGGCTTAAGTCCGCTTAACATGCATTTCGCGAGAAAGTCAGCTTAGGGACGGCAAGTAGGGTCATCTCACCGATCCGGCTAAAATTTTATGAGCATAAACTAGACCACGAACGATGACCTTCGGCGCATACTAGAAGAAAAACACCCCCCTAGAACCGGAGCTACACCCCCTCAAAGTTGGCTCGCCAGCCGTTTTTTGGCCAATTTTTGGACCTCTAACGACCCAAATTCAAACGTGTGCCGTTTGCGCATTTCTAAACCGACAGCTTTCGCATGCGCACCAGTCGATAGCTATTTTAAAATACTTTAAATCCCCCACTCAACTTTTTCCGTATCGTACCTGGTTAGCGAGTTATTTTCCGAAATGTACCAAAAATGACAAAAATGCACCCTCCATTTTTTGCGAATATTCGCCCATAACTCCAGCCACAGAAGCGTGGGCCACCTGGAACTTTCTTCAAAGTTAGCTCATAACTGGCCAAACATAATCCACACAAATTGGTCAAAATCGAAGGGGTGATGCGGGGGGGGTTTGGCCCCTCAAAGGTTTCCGAAAAAAATTTTTTTTGCTCAAAATTATTTTTAAAGTAGTCTATCTAATGCAGTTTGAGGCGCTGATTTCAAATATAAAGTCCGTTTGGCTAGACTCGGCCTGGATCGGGAGATATTCAAGTCCAAATTTCCGAAAATCAATGCCCCCTGGTGAGCATATCTTTTGATGGCCAGCCTAAACCGAGTCACGGGGCAGTTTGCTAGACCTATTTTAGCCTGCTGAGTTCAAAACTAACTTCATATTTGCGCTACGACCTCCCGATCGTGAGTTATGGCCAGTTGAAAATCACTACTATAAAAAAGTGCAATTTTGGTGGTGCTCAAAAAATCATTTTTTTTATCCAGGCCCAAAATTTTATTTCTGACCAGCTCACCAGATGTACTTTTTCCCACTGATTCCAAAAATGACTTCAATTTTGCTCTAGCAGGTCTGCTTCCCGAGATATGGCCGTTCAAAGTTTCGCGGCAAATCTGCACTTACAGCTGTCACTCTGTTTTCTCCTTCAAAACGGACTGCGTCGATTAGAGCCGCTATTATTGCTTTGGCTCTGTTCTACTAGATATAAATTTCTTCGCTACATCCGAAAATGACCCATTTTTTACTGTACGACATCTCCTTCAAGAAATACGACCATTCAAACTTTTGCGCCAAATTCATACCTAAATCGGGTGTGACCTGCTAGCGGGCTGTCTCCATTAGTACCGCGTGTGGTCTTTGTAAGGCTGTCATGCTAGATAGATTTTCATGCTTTGTGTTATTTTCAACTCGCCTTTGCTGTTCCACCTCAGCTTGCAAAGTTTATTTCTGTCTGACCTACCGAATCCGCCCCACAAGCTGTCCAAAGACTTGCCTGTTACGAGCAGGAGACGGAGATCAATGATAAACACAATAAATCCTCCCCACAAGCTGTTCGAAGACTTGCCTGTTATGAGTGGAACAAAATTCAAAGAAAACCACAATGAATCCACCCCACAAGCTGTCTGAAGACTTGTCTGTTATTGTAGTCATCACTGGTCAAGACCGCACAAGAGCACGCCGAACTGGAGGAATAATTACAGAGCGCAGAGCAAATCGCTCCAAGAGCCTACAAGATTGATCGATCGCCCAACTCTGTATGAGAAGAACAAGAAGAACGAGAGAACAGCTGTAAGGCCCAAACGCAGTTTAGAATTGGTTGAGACAACTGAAGGAGCAACCTGAAGATTGGATTCCGAGTCAGATGTGTTTGAGGAACGTGTCCAACGCACAACGTTCACTCAGATGAGGCAAAGGGCTAGGGAGTTGCACAGCGACTTGGTGGACGCTGATCTAGAGCTGTCAGACCTCCTGTATGAGCAGTATGGTGACTGTCTCTATGGGCCTAACATGAAAACACATGAAGCATGAGAAATGTGTGTGGCAGACCATGTGGCGAAGATGAAGTGGCAAATTTCTGTGGAAAAAATGTTTGCACATTGGAAACCCCTGTGCCTACAGCAGAACGATACAGAGTACAGTGACTGCAACTATGAAAAATTTATTGAGCAACATCTGTTTCAAGAGTTCGCCAGTCATCTGAATCAAACATATGAACATCGCGTTTGACAAATGGCTGGGTACGTTACTGAAGAGTACCTGTCCCAAGCCTTCTACAGAATTTGATGCTGATCATGACCATAGCAAAAACGAAACTAAACAAACAGGCCATCTTGGCGCCAAGATGAATGTGCAGAAGCTCACTGAAAAAGCACCAATGATTGGAACAAACAACTCAAAACAATTTGTCTTTGAAGAAATGCTTGTTGGCGGTGGAAATGGAAAGGAATACCAAGCGAATTTAGTCGAGAAATGGCAGTCTACACCAGATTGCTAGCCGTTTCTGTTTAATGAACACTTCATGTTTCTCAAACGTGCCACTGAGTACAAACAAGCTCGGAAACAGTACTACAGGGCAGGCGGCACTTTGCAAGTTTTCCACTGGAAAATGAAATCAGACTGCTCGACATTGGAGGAGGCCATTTCACACATTGAGAGAAATCTTCAAGTTAGAAACGACTCAGACAAAGATGAAGTGGCAAATTTCTGTGGAAAATATGTTTGCTAAGTCTTCAGACAGCTTGTGGGGTGGATTCATTGTGCTTTTCTTTGAATTTTGTTCCACTCATAACAGGCAAGTCTTCGAACAGCTTGTGGGGTGGATTTATTGTGCTTTTCTTTGAATTTTGTTCCACTCATAACAGGCAAGTCTTCGAACAGCTTGTGGGGTGGATTTATTGTGCTTTTCTTTGAATTTTGTTCCACTCATAACAGGCAAGTCTTCAGACAGCTTGTGGGGTGGATTCATTGTGGTTTTCTTTGAATTTTGTTCCACTCATAACAGGCAAGTCTTCGAACAGCTTGTGGGGAGGATTTATTGTGTTTATCATTGATCTCCGTCTCCTGCTCGTAACAGGCAAGTCTTTGGACAGCTTGTGGGGCGGATTCGGTAGGTCAGACAGAAATAAACTTTGCAAGCTGAGGTGGAACAGCAAAGGCGAGTTGAAAATAACACAAAGCATGAAAATCTATCTAGCATGACAGCCTTACAAAGACCACACGCGGTACTAATGGAGACAGCCCGCTAGCAGGTCACACCCGATTTAGGTATGAATTTGGCGCAAAAGTTTGAATGGTCGTATTTCTTGAAGGAGATGTCGTACAGTAAAAAATGGGTCATTTTCGGATGTAGTGAAGAAATTTATATCTAGTAGAACAGAGCCAAAGCAATAATAGCGGCTCTAATCGACGCAGTCCGTTTTGAAGGAGAAAACAGAGTGACAGCTGTAAGTGCAGATTTGCCGCGAAACTTTGAACGGCCATATCTCGGGAAGCAGACCTGCTAGAGCAAAATTGAAGTCATTTTTGGAATCAGTGGGAAAAAGTACATCTGGTGAGCTGGTCAGAAATAAAATTTTGGGCCTGGATAAAAAAAATGATTTTTGAGCACCACCAAAATTGCACTTTTTTATAGTAGTGATTTTCAACTGGCCATAACTCACGATCGGGAGGTCGTAGCGCAAATATGAAGTTAGTTTTGAACTCAGCAGGCTAAAATAGGTCTAGCAAACTGCCCCGTGACTCGGTTTAGGCTGGCCATCAAAAGATATGCTCACCAGGGGGCATTGATTTTCGGAAATTTGGACTTGAATATCTCCCGATCCAGGCCGAGTCTAGCAAAACGGACTTTATATTTGAAATCAGCGCCTCAAACTGCATTAGATAGACTACTTTAAAAATAATTTTGAGCAAAAAAATTTTTTTCGGAAACCTTTGAGGGGGCCAAACCCCCCCCCGCATCACCCCTTCGATTTTGACCAATTTGTGTGGATTATGTTTGGCCAGTTATGAGCTAACTTTGAAGAAAGTTCCAGGTGGCCCACGCTTCTGTGGCTGGAGTTATGGGCGAATATTCGCAAAAAATGGAGGGTGCATTTTTGTCATTTTTGGTACATTTCGGAAAATAACTCGCTAACCAGGTACGATACGGAAAAAGTTGAGTGGGGGATTTAAAGTATTTTGAAATAGCTATCGACTGGTGCGCATGCGAAAGCTGTCGGTTTAGAAATGCGCAAACGGCACACGTTTGAATTTGGGTCGTTAGAGGTCCAAAAATTGGCCAAAAAACGGCTGGCGAGCCAACTTTGAGGGGGTGTAGCTCCGGTTCTAGGGGGGGTGTTTTTCTTCTAGTATGCGCCGAAGGTCATCGTTCGTGGTCTAGTTTATGCTCATAAAATTTTAGCCGGATCGGTGAGATGACCCAACTTGCCTATGGGCCATAGTTAACTAAGCTGACTTTCTCGCGAAATGCATGTTAAGTCAGCAGCTTCGAGACGACGTCATGGAAATTGAAATCAGGCGGTCGAGTGTGTTTGGCTAGGCAGGTGCTGATGGCTGCGCGAGGCGCCGAAAGCCCCCTACAACTACTTCATTGTCAGCTTAATGACACAGACCAAGACGGAGTACCGAATAGATGGGCCCATTGTGTCTGTAAATAGTTGAAAATGCAGATGTTAAGAATAAAACAAAACCCAAGACAAAAAACAATTTAGCACACCCTTCAATTTCCGGCTACATAGTCAGCTGGTTGGTTTAACATAGTATGTAGTAACCAGATGCCTTTAGCAGCCTTCCATATCTAGAGCCAATTGCAACAGCAGTTTGTCAGCAGCATACTGTGGAGCAGCCTTCCAACTTCAGGTAACCTTCCGTTTAATGAAACTATTGTACCCTGTAATTCAGATGTCAAACAGCTACATGTGCAATCAGGGTGTTATAGAGCTTAGCTATACAGTATTGATACCTCTGACCTCGAAGACTGGCAAATAAATCGACCTCAGCACTAGAACGGCCACATTGAATTCTAGCATTTTACATGTAAAAGCTGAATAAAATCAGAATAGAAAAAAACTGCAACAATGACTGGCAAGCGAAATATAAGTGTTTCATCTCTGAATCTGCAGAAACCTAGAGGAAAGCTGAGGTGCTGTTAATTGCCGTTGTCTGAAGAAACGAGCGGCGGGCCTTGAATCACTTGCACGGCGAAGCGTCGTCAAACCAATCGATCCTTTGCGATCAGACTTTGCCAGTGGCGGGGACATGGCATAGGTGTTGCACCTCTGAAGAGATCTCCATTCTAGCATCAAGGTCAGAAGCGGGTCAATAGCCATTCGTGCCGGGTACACAACCCGCGGTACCAAAAGAATCCAAAAATGGGCCATATTTTCAGTTTCCAATCGAAATCCGCTCTCAAACATGAATTTGCAGCCGATATGCGCGTGTTTCAAGAGCGCCAACACTCCGGAAATTATAGCAAGGATAGCAACGGTCAAGAAAACGCCTACGGTCAAGAACATCTTCCAGATTTCGTTCCAAAATGCGACGCCAAGCACAACTTGACAGCTGGCAACTCTGCCGGAAACGGTCTTGCAAGCAATGAAGACAAAACTGATGAAAGTAGAGGAGAAAACGGTAGTCACGAAGATCAACGTTATGATGGCGGCTGCTAACTGGCAGAAGTGTGCACAGGGGATTATTTTGAATGAAATCAAACGCGTCACACTAGTCCACGTTAATGCAAACAGACTTGACGCCAGTAGTGTGGGTTTGTATATTCAAATATACATATACAAATTTGTATATATATACAAATGTTTTGGATATACATATACATATACATATACAAACGGACTGCTGATGCAATATTCAATATACATATACAAACAGACTTGATATACAAACGGTTTGTATATTTTCATTTGTATATTTTTGCACTAAGTAGTTTAGCAGATTTTGGCCACTTTCGTACGGTAATTGAGATATTTTTACAGTTGCTTCGGGGTGTTTTTGTATTTTGAGCCTGTCTTTTGTTAAATTTGCGGTTTAGCCTCGTCTGCATTAAGACCAAATATTATTCATCTTCGTTTTAGAAGTATTTCGCAATGAGTTTTGCTGTTTGAAACGAAAAAATGGAATAGTAGGCACGCTCAACGACGAAATTGATAATCGAATCCCGCACGTTTCCCTTTTCGTTTCATCCCAGTTTTAAACGTGTTATTAAACCCGTTCAGCCATTCTCCCTACCGGAGATTTCCGCTTATAAGACCACCATAGTTAGAAGACCATGGTCTTTAAATAGGTTTTTGTTTCCAGTTATAAGACCATGGTCTTCAAATAGGTGGTCAGAAAACTTGGTTCATAGACACCCATTTTCCAGTTAAAAGACCATGGTCCTAGTTTAATTGACCGATTTTAGCACACAATTAACTGTTTTTAAAGTGAACAAAAGCTGTCCATCGTGAGAAAACAAAGGCAGAAATACATAATATAGCTAAAAATGATTCTGATTTTTGTTTTGAACGCAATACAGTACCTGCTATGCTTCAACACAACCTTTCTTTTTGTAATTTCAAGTAAAGTTTTACAAGTCAAGCGTAATCTGGTCAGGCATGTCTGGCTGGAACAGCCATCTAGGTGAAAAGCAAATTAAACTATTGGCTAAAAATCCTTTTTTGCAGTGAAATAACATTTTCCAGTTATAAGACCATGGTCTTCAAAAGGGCGCCAAGAAGTGACCCTAAATTTGGGCATTTTCCAGTTATAAGACCAGGTCTTGTAAGTGGAAAACTCCGGTATGATGCGTAATAACGATTTCAGGGGCTATTTCTGCTTAAAACTATACCTATGTACGAGCCTAGTAGGCCTGAATCGAAGACTAAAGCCAGAACCTAAGCCTTAACATATCTGTTAACCAAAACTAAGGGGTGTACCTAAAGCGTAAGTTTGAATTTGTTGCTAGTATTTGTATTACTTAAAGATTTTCGACCACCGGTGACTTACCCACACCGCACAAAAATTTTCTTGATATTACAGATCCTAAAAGCCTGAGTTTTAGCAACAACATAAATTTTTGCTGGTAAAAATTTTAGACTGAGGGCAGTATCACTTAAGAGTCCTTGCCAAAAAAAGTCAGGCAGTGGGCGGCCGATGGAATTTTTTGACCCCCCATTTTTATTGGCTCATTTGAATTGCCCTATTATGAAACCCCCACAGCCGCGTCGGTTTCGCTCTGGCCGCACTCAAACCGGAGTAATGGTTTGAAGAAGGGTGCTGCGCCGGATCTCCCAGATTTGGCTCCTCCATGCTCTTTCAACTGCTGTCAAATTGGCAGCTTTCGAGATAGCACCTTGAAATTGGACACACTTATACAGATTTTCCCGCTCTTTCAAACGCAATAGAGAACGACTGAATACGATGAAAACTGCCAGATTCAGACACGATTTATTAAAGTTCAGGGGACCCGAAATAGACGTGTATTTCAATTGAAAGAAGTGCCTATGTGGCAACGAGCTCCAGAGCTGATATTTTCAACAAAAGTTGACCATGTAAGGATGTATCAAAACCTACAGGCAAACCCACCGATTCGGCTTTGTTTGGGAGCTGTGCAGCTTTGAAGATGACCCTTTTGATCACGATTTTTAGGCATGACAAGCAAATGTAGATCAATTACTCTTTGTCGAAGGCACCTAGAGATCTGTCACTTGCAGCCCATACTAAAACGAACATGCTCTTTCAGAATATCAGGTTCATTTGCCTGTCCAGTTCTTCAGTCCCAAGTAATTTTCACATTTTCATGTGTATGCTGAATCTGACCGAATTTCCGGTACCATCTAACTAGACTGGTCACTACTCCTGTAGTTTCCGGTTAATCAACCTGAAATTTATCCCGATTGTGCAGAATTTCCCGCTCTTTCAATTGATTCACTCGCCGCATCAATCGGGTGCTCAGTTCAAATGTTATATCTTATTGTTTACAAATACGTTTTCTGCAGTGCAACCCTGGGACACATCATCGATTAACTTTGCTCAAAAGTGCAAGGCTTTGTCTACACTTATAGAAAACGCCAATAGGACACCAGCTTATATAGCACGACCACAACCGCTTTACCTAATTTACATGCTGTAGTACATTTAGCGGCTCCATACTAGCAATAATTTATTGATAAAAGTAAGTGCACTGTAAGTGTATTATTTTGTTACATAGTATATTTCGAACGTTCAAACACTCAGTCATAACTGAGTTGAAAATAGCAGAAAAATAATATAACATGGCAAGGCTTTGTCTACTCTTACAGAAAAGCTCAATAGATCTCATACACCTATAACGTGCGCAATATGCAAGCCTAAGCGCTGCAGGATTTTGGCCCATGTTTTCTGGTGACTTTTTTGCTAGAGCTGGTTACGCCTTGCGCCCTTGATGCTTAAAGTGCACAAGAAGCTGCAGTTAGCTATAAATTGCCATCGATTAAGACATGTGTTACGGCGGTGGTAGAACTGGCACAGTAATGACTGGAGGTGGTAAGTCAGGCCATTGTCGTTACTCTTAGAGTCAGACGTTGCTAAGTACTCTCATAAAGCGCAGTGCTAAAATCTGCTTTTGTAAATAGAAGCAAACTTCAGTAAAACTTTGTATTGTCAAAACTGGGCAAGAAAATGCGACAAAGAATTATACAAAAGCCTTTCCTGCTATGATCTTCTTACACTTCTTTGCATAAAGCGCAACGTACCCAACCTCATGTGGTTGGAATTTTTTGATGCATATCTCGGTCTTGAAGCTGTGTAAATGAATTGCCATGTTATATTATTTTTCTGCTATTTTTAACTCAGTTATGACTGAGTGTTTGAACGTTTGAAATATACTATGTAACAAAATAATACACTTACAGTGCACTTACTTTTATCAATAAATTATTGCTAGTATGGAGCCGCTAAATGTACTACAGCATGTAAATTAGGTAAAGCGGTTGTGGTCGTGCTATATAAGCTGGTGTCCTATTGGCGTTTTCTATAAGTGTAGACAAAGCCTTGCACTTTTGAGCAAAGTTAATCGATGATGTGTCCCAGGGTTGCACTGCAGAAAACGTATTTGTAAACAATAAGATATAACATTTGAACTGAGCACCCGATTGATGCGGCGAGTGAATCAATTGAAAGAGCGGGAAATTCTGCACAATCGGGATAAATTTCAGGTTGATTAACCGGAAACTACAGGAGTAGTGACCAGTCTAGTTAGATGGTACCGGAAATTCGGTCAGATTCAGCATACACATGAAAATGTGAAAATTACTTGGGACTGAAGAACTGGACAGGCAAATGAACCTGATATTCTGAAAGAGCATGTACGTTTTAGTATGGGCTGCAAGTGACAGCTCTCTAGGTGCTTTCGACAAAGAGTAATTGATCTACATTTGCTTGTCATGCCTAAAAATCGTGATCAAAAGGGTCATATTCAAAGCTGCACAGCTCCCAAACAAAGCCGAATCGGTGGGTTTGCCTGTAGGTTTTGATACATCCTTACATGGTCAACTTATGTTGAAAATATCAGCTCTGGAGCTCGTTGCCACATAGGCACTTCTTTCAATTGAAAGACACATCTATTTCGGGTCCCCCGAACTTTAATAAATCGTGTCTGAATCTGGCAGTTTTCATCGTATTCAGTCGTTCTCTATTGCGTTTGAAAGAGCGGGAAAATCTGTATAAGTGTGTCCAATTTCAAGGTGCTATCTCGAAAGCTGCCAATTTGACAGCAGTTGAAAGAGCATGGAGGAGCCAAATCTGGGAGATCCGGCGCAGCACCCTTCTTCAAACCATTACTCCGGTTTGAGTGCGGCCAGAGCGAAACCGACGCGGCTGTTGGGCTTTCATAATAGGGCAATTCAAATGAGCCAATAAAAATGGGGGGTCAAAAAATTCCATCGGCCGCCCACATAAGGGAGCTTGCCTGACTTTTTTTGGCAAGCGCTCTTAATAGAGTTCGCACCGGTTGGGAGAACTGCCTGAAATCGGAATACACTCATGCAATTTGAGAATATTTCACGTTGGCTAGCCCAGCCCTACAACGCCCTACCATATGACAATGACACCCGTCATGGTACCCCTAACTCACCTGGTTTGTCGAAATCATGCTTTCCAGCAGAAAATTTATAATGTTCTTAATATACAAATATACAAAAAATATGCAATATTGAAATTTTGTTTGTATATGTATATGTTAACGGCTCCGCCCGAGTTCAGGCTGCGCCCGAGTACTCGGGCGCAGCCTAACCCAACTAGGCTTCGCCCGAGTACTCGGCCGGAGCCTATCCGCTTTAGGCTCCGCGCGAGTTGATTAGATGGACCCGGTGCATACAATGTAGGTACGTTAATCTGCTCCTCCACCTGCAGTAAAATAACATCACTTACGCTTTTTATGACACATTCGGCAACATTTCAACAACAATACTGTACTTTTTACTTTTTACAGACACACACAGACATTAAAAAAGTTGTTATTTGTTCTTACAGTTGCGCGTCGAGTGACAGCGGGCTGTTACACAGACACCCGTTTTGATGTTTTGACCTGTCAATTCTCGGAGTGTAGAATGTGTGGAGCGCCCATGGTCCCGAAAATCTGGATGAGATTCTTGGCGACTTCCACAGCAGACTTGTTCTTGAGGGGACGGAGATTGATGAATTGGTTAAGTGGTCCTGGTAGACCATGATGAAACGGAACTCCTTGTCAGGCATGCTTTGAAAGTCAATGAGATCGACTTGAGCCCGACTGTCCATTTCTGGTGAGATAATCGGACGGACCACCAAGTGCTTCTGGGTCTTTTTCTTCTTGAGCTGGCAGACCTCCGAGTTTGACAAAGGCGACGACCATGTCCTTCTGTCTTTCTCGCGTCACTCCTGAAAACTGCCTGTGTGTACTAACAAGCAATACAGTACACCACCGTACCTCACGTAGTTTTGAGCTGGTAATGAAGAGCTTTGCGTCGCTCCTTGTTGTACTGGACTTTGTCGACGGACTGAGTGGTAAAACCGGTACACTCCAAGGTCTCAACTCTGCCTTCATTCGAGAACGGGTCACTTCCAAGTTGCTAGCCATCTCAGACGTGCAGACTCAGACAGACTAAGAGAGGGCAACTCTGACAAACTGATAAAGGGCACAAAAACCCTTTGTGTAATAATAATAATAAACATCTCTAGGGTCACTCCAATTATAACCACAGGTCCTGTTAAAGACACACAGTGGAAGAGCAGATTAACCTATGGTACATTGTATGCAGGGGTCCATCTAATCAACTCGCGCGGAGCCTAAAGCAGTTAGGCTCCGGCCGAGTACTCGGGCGCAGCCTAGCTGGGTTAGGCTGCGCCCAAGTACTCGGGCGCAGCCTGAACTCGGGCGGAGCCGTTAACATATATACATATACATATACATATACATATACAAACGAAGTAGGCATATATGTGCCCACGTTAGACGCCAGTACCATTTTTAGGCAAGTGCTTTTTGAGATTTGACTGAAAAGTAGCGACTGTCTTTTGCCACAGTCTCACAAAATCTATTAGAAAAGCATACCGATAAGCAAATGGTCTAAGAATAGCGAAGCATTGTATTCCGGCCATAACGAAGTAGCTGAGATAACAGAGTTTCAGTGCCACCTTCACAAACGACATCGCCACAAGATCAGTCCATCGATTTTGATCGATATCCGGTTGAACGCAGGAAATGCAAACAAGCAATAAGCAGCCAGTAGAACCCAGCACGTCACTAGCAGACCGCTGCACAAAGAAATAGTGGGCCTTGCCTCTGAGGGTCCGTCTCTTCCATTGACGTATTACGAGAAAGATGTAGGTAGAGTTGGCAGTGAAGCCAAGAAGACTCAGAACCAAAGGCAACAAAATGCCCAGTGAAAGATTTAATAAATTCAGTTGAACAAACTCGTTAGAAGAGCTGTTGCAAGTCATACCTACAGCAGAATTCAGTCTCTTCAGACTTACTACTTGTTATCGACCAAGCCAAGTTAATCGATTTGAAGGAGTGGAGTAATTACTGTCGTTACCGTGGAGTCATCGCCATAGTAGGTGTTCAAGGTAGAGGCAGCTGTCTCAAAGCATACTGTAGTGGCCAAAACAACAAGGCCTTTCTTTGAGAAGTAGCATAATTAAATGATTTTTCGCATGAATATTATTCTTGATTCCTTGTTTATTCTAGCAGAATCTTTTAAACTGTCAGTCTTCCGTAGCCCTGACTTATGGCCTTCCGAAATAAAATGCCATGAATCTCAGACACCAAAATAGAACTTACATATCATCCCACGCAAACGTACCTCCTATCCTACCCACGTATTTATTTGTGGTAATTAATCTTGAGAATTTCAGCCAAATCGATGAAGAACAAAGCCAGAGAACAAAACATGTGTAACGCAAAAGAAGGTAGATATGTTTTCAACAGTTCAATCGGAGATTTCCCGCAACAGTCTCCAGCTTTCATTCCAGTACCTAATGAATTTTGGATGCGTTAGCAAGCATGGACGGATACTTAGTTTTTTAAAGGAAATGAATTAACGGTTTATGAGTAAAAGCTTGCCAAATCGTTGAGGCCTTTCCACATACAGATCAATACACAGCTAATAGGATTTGAGCAGCGCAGCAAACCAATGACTAAACTCGATTTTGGTTGACTCAGAAAAACCCTATTATTCCAACAACAATCAGTATACGAATGCAAAATGACAGCCAGAACCGAAAAGTTTAAGCTGAGACTAGCTGAAAGAGCTTCCAATAAACGCTGTTGGGTTGCGTAAAACTGAATTAACTTTCAGTGGCCGCTAAATCAAAGCGAAGCGTATTAGCGTAGGAAAACGCGCTTCTCTTTATTATGCTCAGGTTTTTCAAATGTTGTATTTTGTGCCCAAAAGGGGTTCATTTTGGTGTTTGTCTCAACCGATCTGGCTGGTCTTTGCAGTCGTTATAGACTTGGTTGGGTTCTATGCTTGCTCAAATCTACAGGAAAATCCAGTGATTCGTTTTCAATTGAGGACTTCAAAAAGAAATTTCTCCATCCAAATCCACTTCAAACTAACAGAACATGAGCTACCCTATAAAACGCGCTCGGGGCGGGTCTTCATGAAATTAAGATAGCCGAGCTGTTGTTTTCGGGTGTCACGCCATATTTGGTCCGGCCGCGTATTTGGTCCGGCCGGACCAAATATGGTGCCATATTTGGTCCGGGTCTGGCATATTTGGTCCGGGTATTACAATTTCCTGTTTAATTGTCACTGCACGAGAAAGGGGGCCTTTAAGGCCATTTTGCGGGCCATGGAAGCAAAGAATTGAATGCGATTGTTGAAAATTTGCACATATATGTAGTTTTGATAGAAAAGAACGAATTAGAAGTCCGTTTTGCCCTAGCTCTCTTTCTTTGTCTGATATAGAACCCTGTACATTCCAGAGTATGACAAAACTCAATGTTGCTAAACATAAAATTTAGATACTGAAACACATGTAAAAATACACGCTGAATATCGTGGTGACATCCATTTTTTTGTTTAAAGTCGAAAATTCCATTTTTTTCTGACTCTGAAATATTTAAAGCGAAAAAAACTCAAATTTGTTGTCGTAGGAAAAGTCGTTTGAATGGCTTAAAAGATGCGCCATTTTGTCCTCTTTTGAATGGTGTAAAGATATCTAGGGGTTGGATGGGGTAGACGGGCCACTTTGGCCATCTGAATGCTCAAAAATAATCCATCCTGGTTAATCCTAAGGCATTTATTTTGAGAAAAAGTAAAATAGATGATCTATTTTAGAGCATTCAGATGGCCAAAGTGGCCCGTCTACCCCATCCAACCCCTAGATATCTCTACACCATTCAAAAGAGGACAAAATGGCGCATCTTTTAAGCCATTCAAACGACTTTTCCTACGACAACAAATTTGAGTTTTTTTCGCTTTAAATATTTCAGAGTCAGAAAAAAAAATGGAATTTTCGACTTATAACAAAAAATGGATGTCACCACGAGATTCAGCGTGTATTTTTACATGTGTTTCAGTATCTAAATTTTATGTTTAGCAACATTGAGTTTTGTCATACTCTGGAATGTACAGGGTTCTATATCAGACAAAGAAAGAGAGCTAGGGCAAAACGGACTTCAAATTCGTTCTTTTCTATCAAATATGTGCAAATTTTCAACAATCTCATTCAATTCTTTGCTTCCATGGCCCGCAAAATGGCCATTTTGGTCCGCTAGTTTGAGATAAAGCTTGGAGAATGAATCAGCTATGACTTCAATGTCTCTTCTTATTTTCTTCTCAATTTTCAGAAGCAAAGTCTGGGTACACAGAATCAGAATTTTTATAAACAACCAGCGCGTTGTATTGGTCTGCCTCCATAGCCAACCCGGACAAAGCGCACAGTGATGCCAGAACGCTGGCTACCTCTTATCAGAGGCCTGACAGAGCCAAACCGGTTTTACTCCCTATCTTTAATTATTTTATTACATCCACCCGCACATTATCGGCGGTGCCCGTACTGAACCGGCTGCAAAAAATTTGCCAGATTTGGCCCGCCCGCACCAAATATGGTGCCATAGTTGGTCCGGCCGGACCAAATATTGCCCGGACCAAATCTGACACGACACCGGCATTGTTTATTTCGGAGGAAAAAATTTAAACAACGAGTCACCGTCGATGACGAAGATAGCGAAACTAGCCCTGTTTTAAATTTTGACTTTTTTGAGGAGTACTTTATGGATTTCTCGCCTTTTACGCCAAATAGATAAAACAACTACAGTGCTGGCGAAAAAAGACCGCGTGGCCATTTTTCGAGTTTTTCGAATAATTTCAAAAGGCCGCTATTCAAAAGGCCGCTAGTCCGTCAATTTTAAACTGAATGAAAAGATTTTAGGCATGAATATTACCATCATTTGTTAAGAGTTTGTTTTGGCTGAGTCCAGGGGGGGTCGCACGACGGACTTTTCCAAAATATGATGGGCGCCACTTAGAAAGGCGCTTATAACTTCTGAAGGAAAAGAGGCACAGAAATGGGCCTCCAATCATTCGATGTAGTTTGCGGCGAGCTTTCAAACAGAATAACCCGCGTCTTTCTATGTCTATTGGTTGGCGCGAAATTCAAATTTTCCTGCCTAGCAAAAGTAGTGCCGATGCAACACCTGACAAACGTGCGCACCGTTCTGGCGCCCTTCAAGCTAGAGGGCCAGCTAATGGCGCATTGTGCAGATAATTGCGTGGGCAATCCACCCGTGCAAGCCGCATTGTTCTGCGGGCTCATACACCAGAACGGCGACCATTCAAAAATTGGGACGAAAATGGAGCATTTTCTGACTGATTTTTCGACAGGATTTGACGCCTGTCGCCAATACACTTGCTCTAAACGCGGCGGCTCACCCACCAAACGATAGCCAACCATCTCAGGATTCCGAAACTGTACTCACATTTCCATTTCGTACCTGTTTTATGCCTCTTTTTGCCCAGGAACTGTGCATTGGTCAGCAACACTAAATTTTAGCTCCAGAAAAACATGCAAATTTTGGAGAACTGAGGAGGAAATTTCAACATGTCTTGAATACGATTTGTAGAGAGGACTGAGAGCTTTCGATCGGTATAGTGCATGACCTCCCAGCATAAAATTATCTTCTGAGGTCTTTTGCATTTTTGCATTTTGTCCGGTTTTTATCATCGATTTTACTGGGTTTTCGGCACATAACTCTTTTGCATGAGCACGTAGGGCAATGGGTGTGCCATCAAACGATGGCCCACATCCGTGCGCATTCGGCGGCGTGCAACACGACAGGCTGCGATCACTGGGTGGGGTGCGCCTGACCGAAATGTTCCACCGGTCTGGGTTTTTCGACTCTTCTTGGCAGTTTTTCTTGTAAGCTGAACTAATAATTGAGCACTGCGCGCCGATTTACCCATAGAATGATAGATTGGAAGCTAAGGATTCCGAAAATGTGATCATCGTTCCGTTTCGTAGCTGTTTCACGCACTTTTCCCCCGATATGCTGCCCTGGTCTCAAAATAGTCACCGCGACCACTGGGGAAATGCGCGAATTTTGGAGAACTGAGGAGGAAATTTCAAAATGTCTTGAATACGATTTGTAGAGCGGACTGAGAGCTTTCGATCGCTATAGAGCATGGCCTCCCAGCATAAAATTTTCTTCTGAGGTCTTTTGCATTTTTGCATTTTGTCCGTTTTTTATCATCGATTTTTCTAGGTTTTCGGCACATATCTCTTTTGTATGAGCACATAGGGCAATGGGTGTGCCACCAAACGATGGCCCACATCCGTGCGCATTCGGCGGTGTGCAACACGACGGGCTGCGATCACTGTGTGGGGTGCGCCTGACCGAAATGTTCCGCCCCGTATGGATTATTCGACTACTTCTTGGCAGTTTTTCTGGTAAGCTGAACTAATAATTGAACACTGCATGTCGATTTAT
The DNA here is from genome assembly GCA_030248155.1 of Sabatieria punctata. Lineage (NCBI taxonomy): Eukaryota > Metazoa > Nematoda > Chromadorea > Araeolaimida > Comesomatidae > Sabatieria > Sabatieria punctata. Next base: position 54,464 of record JASANB010000305.1, read on the forward strand.
CTATAGAATGATAGATTGGAAGCTATGGATTCCGAAAATGTGATTATCGTTCCGTTTCGTAGCTGTTTCACGCACTTTTCCCCCGATATGCTGCCCTGGTCTCAAAATAGTCACTGCGATGACTGGGGAAATGCGCGAATTTTGGAGAACTGAGGAGGAAATTTCAAAATGTCTTGAATACGATTTGTAGAGCGGACTGAGAGCTTTCGATCGCTATAGAGCATGGCCTCCCAGCATAAAATTTTCTTCTGAGGTCTTTTGCATTTTTGCATTTTGTCCGTTTTTTATCATCGATTTTTCTAGGTTTTCCGCACATATCTCTTTTGTATGAGCACGTAGGGCAATGGGTGTGCCACCAAACGATGGCCCACATCCGTGCGCATTCGGCGGTGTGCAACACGACGGGCTGCGATCACTGTGTGGGGTGCGCCTGACCGAAATGTTCCGCCCAATATGGATTATTCGACTACTTCTTGGCAGTTTATCTGGCAAGCTGAACTAATAATTGAACACTGCATGTCGATTTATCTATAGAATGATTGGTTGCATGCTAAGGATTCCAAAAATGTGACTATTGTTCCGTTTCATAGCTGTTTCACGCACTTTTACCCCGATATGCTGCCCTGGTCTCAAAATGGTCACTGCGAACACTGCGAAAATTCGCAAATTTCGGAGAACTGACGATGAAATTTCAATATGTCTTGAATACGATTTGTAGAGTGGACTTTCGATCGCTATAGAGCATGGCCTCCCAGCATAAAATTTTCTTCTGAGGTCTTTTGCATCTTTGCATTTTGACTGGTTTTATCATCGATTTTACCGGGTTTTCGGCACATAACTCTTTTGTATGAGCAGATAGGGCAATGGGTGTGGCAATGGCAATCCAGTTGGCTCCAATTCTACCTACTACGTAGCTGCCACCAGCTTTCCACTGAAATATGCATATTATGGACTGTTCTGTTTCTGAAGCAACAGGCGGATGATATTTCAAAATTACCCACCAATCAGAAGGATTCTGCAATAATTACATTTCCTATTGGCCACATTTTCAAATTTTCTATTCAGTTCTCCAAAATTCGCGCATTTCCGCAGTGTTCACGGTGACTATTTTGAGATGAGGGCAGCATATCGGGGGAAAAGTGAGTGAAACAGCTACGAAACGGAATGATAATCACATTTTCGGAATCCTTAGCTTCTAATCTATCATTCTATGGGTAAATCGGCGCGAAGTGTTCAATTATTAGTTCAGCTTACCAGAAAAACTGCCAAGAAGAGTCGAAAAACCCAGACCGGTGGAACATTTCGGTCAGGCGCACCCCACCCAGTGATCGCAGCCTGTTGTGTTGCACACCGCCGAATGCGCACGGATATGGGCCATCGTTTGGTGGCACACCCATTGCCCTACGTGCTCAGACAAAAGAGATATGTGCGGAAAACCTAGAAAAATCGATGATAAAAAACGGACAAAATGCAAAAATGCAAAAGACCTCAGAAGAAAATTTTATGCTGGGAGGCCATGCTCTATAGCGATCGAAAGCTCTCAGTCCGCTCTACAAATCGTATTCAAGACATTTTGAAATTTCGTCCTCAGTTCTCCAAAATTCGCGCATTTCCCCAGTGGTCGCGGTGACTATTTTGAGACCAGGGCAGCATATCGGGGGAAAAGTGCGTGAAACAGCTACAAGACGGAACGATTATCACGTTTTCGGAATCCTTAGCATTCAATCAATCATTCTATGGGTAAATCGACGCGCAGTATTCAATTATTAGTTCAGCTTACCAGAAAAACTGCCAAGAAGTAGCCGAAAAATCCCGACCGGCGGAACATTTCGGTCAGGCGCACCCCACACAGTGATCGCAGCCTGTCGTATTGCACACCACAGAATGCACACGGATGTGGGGCATCGTTTGATGGCACACCCATTGCCTTACGTGCTCATACAAAAGAGTTATGTGCCGAAAACCCAGTAAAATCGATGATAAAAACCGGACAAAATGCAAAAATGCAAAAGACCTCAGAAGAAAATTTTATGCTGGGAGGTCATGCACTATACCGATCGAAAGCTCTCAGCCCGCTCTACAAATCGTATTCAAGACATGTTGAAATTTCCTCCTCAGTTCTCCGAAATTTGCATGTTTTTCTGGAGCTAAAATTTAGGGTTGCTGACCAATGCACAGTTGCTGGGCTAAAAGAGGCGTAAAACAGGTACGAAACGGAAATGTGAGTACAGTTTCGGAATCCTGAGATGGTTGGCTATCGTTTGGTGGGTGAGCCGCCGCGTTTAGAGCAAGTATGTTGGCGACAGGCGTCAAAACGTGTCGAAAAATCAGTCCGAAAATGCACCATTTTCGACTCAATTTTTGAATGGTCGCCGTTCCGGCGTATGAGCCCGCAGAACAATTCGGCTTACACGGCTGGATTGCCCACGTAATTATCTGCGCAGCGCACCATTAGCCGGCCCTCTAGCTTGAAGGGCGCCAGAACGGTGCGCATGTTTGTCAGGTGTTGCATCGGCACTACTCTTGCTAGTCAGGAAAATTTGAATTTCGCGCCAACCGGTAGACATAGAAAGGCGCGGGTTACTCTGTTTGAAAGCACGCCGCAAACTACGTCGAATGGTTGGTGGCCCATTTCTGTGCCTCTTTTCCTTCAGAAGTTATAAGCGCTTGACGAAGTGGCGCCCATCATATTTTGGAAAAGTCCGTCGTGCGACCCCCCCCCTGGCTGAGTCCTAGCCTGCTAGTCTTCTGTAGCCCGGAGTTATGCCTTCCCGAAATTAACTGACCCAAATTTTCAGGCGTCAATTATGAACGTAAATATCTCACAAACCCTTCATTGGATCTTTCCCACCTGTTGAATTCGGAAGGACATAACCCGACTATAGAAGGCTAGCAGGCTAGGATTTGGCCAAAACAAACTCTTAACAAATGATAATAATCGTGCCAAAAATCTTTGATTTGGTTGAAAATTGACAGAATGATTAAAAAACTGGAAAAAAGGCCAGGCGGTCTTTTTTCTGGCCAACACTGTATTTGAATCGTTTAACGTTCTTCAGAACATAAATATGCAGCACGAAAAGTTGGCGACACCTTTGACAAAAATATGCAAAATTTTGATATCGGGGTCAATTTGCATATGACTATTGCATATTGGAATTTTGCATGCATATGATATTGCATAGGCATATATGCATGCCAAAAACCATGCACATATGCATTGTTTGATATTGCATTTTTGATTGAAACAGTTTATTTCCGAAGAAACAGAGTGAACAGGGCCCTTTAATCTGTCAACCCCGATTGCGTCCAACCGTAGAAGAAAGCAGAAGCGACTGAATAGGTCGGAAAGTTTTGGAGAAAACAAGAAGACGTCTCAACTGGCAGGTTCACTGACTAGATCATACTGTATATAAAAAAGACTAACCATTGAGCAAACCAATCGACAAACGAAAGAAGCAAAAGTCAACATTGGAACGCATCTACAAACAAACGAAAACTCCGGTAAACAATACTGGATCGGTCTGATCCGGTGCCTGAACCGGAATTCCGGTCGTGCCCTATATATACAGTAGGTGTGAAGGTAAAACGAATTTAGCAGACCTAAAGGTACAATATTATCTTAATCTGCGAACCACTGCAATTTGGCTCTATGTACGTAGAAAACCTGAGGTCCGAAATCTACGAAAATTCAGAGCTATTTCAAGATTTCGCTGCCTAGCTTCAAAAACAGTAGTAGTTGACATTGGAACAAAATTCTGGTGGCGCTGCCTGCACATTGCACGATCAAATCATGCGCCAAAAGCGGCCAAACACGCAGAGCCTATCACAATCGGAACTAAACTATTTGCGTTGCCAAGGCCGACCGGTCGCCGCCAGTTGCTGTGCATAAGCAAACATCAGGTAAACGTGTGTTGGTAGAAAATGGAGCCTCTCTTTGTATCGTTAGCCTTTTACATCCTCGTCATCGGTTTGTGCGAGTTGTCACGTCAAGTTGTCACCCAGTTCAGTCAAGAAGGCTCTTTATGGAGACGGTTTTTAATAGAAATGTTGGGTACAGTTCAAGTGTGCACGTGCGTCTACGAAAACGGACTCATTACCAAGCACTACGGCTTGCTGGGCTTTTTTCTGGCCGTCTGCACCCTTCTACTCGTGCATGGAATGGTTAACAGGGGCGCATTCGTTAATCCGGCGGGAAATTTTGAAAATCTCTACTATGGTCGCATTTCCGGCCAGGTTTTTGGCGCCTGTTTGGCTGGAGAGTTGGTTGGAGGTTATTTGGCGTTCCGAATGGCCAAAAGAGTTTGGTGGCTGGGTCTTTCGATAGACCACGTCACACAGTACGCCAATTTTCCCTGCAAATTGCAACATAAGGTAAGTAGCTGATGTACGGTGCGCAGAATGGTATGAAAGTATGTACCATGTACTAGGGGATTTGGGGGTTTAAAAGGCCAAACTTCCGTCACCCGTCCAGCCCCTAAATTCAATTATTAGTACCAGGGATGGATATTTTTTTCGAAAAAAGCCTCGGCCTGTTTTTTTCCAGTTTTTTTTCTGTTTTTTTTCCTGTTTTTTTTTCCAAAATCACGGAAAGAACTCCAGCTCAAGTTCTGAGTATCCTAGCCTGGTTTTGTGATTCCTAACGCTTTCTAGCGCCTCCCTGAGTCTTTTCAGAACAGAAATACCCATCTTACATAGATATAAATCACAAAACAGGCATGAAACAGGCCCTGACAAGCTTCATCAATAAACACTATATGCAAATTTTGGTACAGCAATTTGCCTTTTTGTTTTAGATTGCTAAATTTGGTATTTTCTATTGTTTTTCTAACAGTTTTGAGTCAATCTAGCCTATTACATCTCAAAACTCTATTTTTTATTAACTGAAAAACGATATAAATTAATTAGCTATATTTAAACTAAAGTTTGAGTTTTTTCTGCGATTTATGTTTTTTCCGACCCTTATGAAAAAACCTTTTTTCGGAAAAAACGAAAAAAACACACCTCACATCCCTGATTAGTACCAGTACTAAGAACCGGGCTCGCCGGCGCAGATGATGTAGTGGTTTAGGACCAGTCGTGCGTTCGTCCACTCGGCGGGCCAGTTTCTTGCCGCAAAGAGTTGGTGGTCGGCACAAAGCCCAACCCAGGCCACCAAAAGCTGGTGACAGCGAGTAAGTAAATGGGGACCGACTGGAGCTGCCTAAAGCACCTAAAGCTACAATAGCAACCACACATGTGTTGGGACATATGGAACGGGGACAGCTACACTGACACCCGCCCAGACTGACACCAAGCATGTGTTTTATAGGCTAGTAGCGAATCACCGCAAGATGTTTGTGTGCGTGATGGGTCCGCAGTGTGGCCTAACGCAAAGGCTATGTATGACGGCCATCCATCCGGTCTTGGGTTCAGCTGTAAGTGACTTTTCGAACCACAAAAATTTCAAAATATATTTTGTTGATGGCGGAAAAAGCCATACTTAATGAAAGACGGTTATTGCGAGAGTCGGCACTTACTGTATCATACAAGTCATGCACAAACTGACACCCTCAGAGGAACACATGGGTATGCAGGTTGAAAACAGTGACAAATTGTCTGTTTTATCAAGCTGAGGCATGAAAATGTTATTCCGCAATTCATTTTAACCATAACACCTGAAGTAAACAATCTTTAGGCGTTCAAGTGGTTAAAATTTAAAGTTTTTTGAGCATTCAGAAGGCCAAAGTGGCCCATCTACCCCCATCCAACCCCTATATACAGGTGTATCTCTATACCATTCGAAAGAGGACAAAATGCCGCATATTTCAAGCTATTCAAACGACTTTTCCTACCAAAAATTTGAGTTTTTGCGCTTGAAATATTTCAAACGCTATACGATAAAACGCCGAAACTCTAAGACTAAAACGTATTTAAGATGCATTTTGCGAGAAAGTCAGCCTTGAGGGGGCAAGCAGGGTCATCTCACGGATCTGGCTGATATTTATATCTATTAAAATAGAGCACAGTCGAAGACTAACGGTGCATGCCCGGCCACCAGCAACCCCCTAGAACCGGAGCTACACCCCTCAAAGTTGGGTCGGCAGCAATTTTCGGGCTCATTTTAATAGCTTTGACACCCTCCATTCAAACGATCACCCTTGATTCGTTTCTTAAGCTAGGATCCCGACTCGCATATGGTTTTGTAGCTGGTCCAATGGCCTTTCATTTTCTGGTACTCCGGTTTCCAGATCGTAGCTGGTTACCGAGATATTCGCCGAAAACTGCAAAATTTCCGCAAAAGGCCACTCCGTTGTTTTTCGAAAAATCTTTATAACTTTTTGTGCAAAGGCCCTGCCAAGCTAATGTTTTAACAAAAGTTAGGCATGAGTTGGCCAAACAAAATGAGCGCCCAAAGTGTGCGGTTTGGGGGAGGGGGGTGTTTTGGCCTCTCAAAGGTGTTCGAAAAAAATTTTTTTCTGCAAAGCTTAGTCGTTAGCATACTGTTATATGCAGTTTTGTGTGATGAGTTTGAAAATGCATTCAGTTTAGCTAGATTCGCTCTGGATCGGGAGAAATTGGCGTCCAAAGTTGAGACCAACCCTATTTCTTGACTGACACTACTCGCTAGTATGACCATTAACCGCGGTGCAATGCAGTTTTTCTTATGTACATTGTAGTTTTTGTTGCTGATTCCGAAAATAACTTTATTTTTGCTGTACGTTGCCTACTTTTGAAGATATCGGATTTTTATGATTTGGGAAGAAAACGGCTGCACTTGCTATAACATGCTCGTTTGAAAGGTGACTCAATTCAGTCGCGTCTAGGGTACAGAGCCATAAAAATTTATATCACCTAATGCAGTTTTTGCCGCTGATTACGAAAATGACATCTGTTTTTCAATCTGACTGCTCCTGAGCTACTAATGTAACTTTTATTCCCTGGTACTCAGACAATGAGTCATCTGTCAAACCTGGACGTAACATGGTATCTATCTGGTGCAGTTTTTTCCGCTGATTCAGAATATCATCATATTTTTGCGATACGGCCACTTGGTCGCAAGTTACGGACCTCCAAAGTTTCATTAAGAAACATGCCGTGAGAAGCCGTAATCCTGAAATCAGTCTAGCTAAACTGAATGCACTTTCGAACTCAGCACACAAAACTGCACATAACAGTATGCTAACAACTAAACTTTGCAAAAAAAAATTTTTTTCGAACACCTTTGAGAGGGCAAAACACCCCCTCCCCCCAAAACCGCACACTTTGGCGCGCTCATTTTGTTTGGCCAACTCATGCCTAACTTTTGTTAAAACATTAGCTTGGCAGGGCCTTTGTACAAAAAGTTATTAATATTTTTCGAAAAAAACGGAGTGGCATTTTGCGGAAATTTCGCAGTTTTCGGTGAATATCTCGGTAACCAGCAATGATCTGGAAACGGGAGTACCAGAATATGAAAGGCCATTGGAACAGCTACAAAACCGTATGCAAGTCGGGATCGTAGCATAAGAAACGAATCAAGGGTGATCGTTTGAATGGAGGGTGTCAGAGCTATTAAAATGAGCCCGAAAATTGCTGCCGACCCAACTTTGACGCGGTGTAGCTCCGGTTCTAGGGGGTTGCTGGTGGCCGGGCATGCACCGTTGGTCTTCGACTGTGCTCTATTTTAATAGATATAAATATCAGCCAGATCCGTGAGAAGGCCCTGCTCCCCTTCTCTTCGGCACCAAAGCTGACTTTCTCGCAAAATGCATCTTAAGAGTCAGTCTCTGAACCAATCGAGTCTCAGTATTCAGACCCCAAAATTGAAACTTTGGGCTAGAGAGCTGTAAGTTGGTACACTAATACATACTTATGAGTTGTCTTTCGGCCCCAAAGGATTAGTGGATTTGACACTCCAATCTCGAGATACAGCCTTCTGAAAATCGGCCCCCCTTAACTATGGGACCAAAATTTCAAACTCGAATTTCTACCCTACCAGCTGGAGTTGGAAGATAAAAATTTGGGTCTTTGCGTAACTTTAGGAGTACTTTAAGAATCTGCAGTCCAATTTTGTGATAGAAGAAAAAAATTATTTTTCGACCTCTTTGGCGGGCCATAACTCGGCTGGAACCCCCCCTAGATGCGCTTTTTTATTTCAAAATTTTGTAGCACTTTTTATAAGCTTAATTTTGGTACAGAATATGGTACGATTGCTGGTGGCCAATCCAGTGAAAATTGGCCTCAAATGTCACGAACTCGAAAAATTCGCAAGTTTCACTATAGACATAATTTTCCAAATCGAATTTCTGACTTAATAAACGGAGTTGAGCTTTGAAAAATTGGGTGTCCAGAGTATTTTCAGTGAACTTTCGGAATATTTAGTGGATTTAGAATTTCGAGGAAAAAAATTTTTTTCGACCTCTTTGGTGGGCCATAACTCGGCTGGAACCCTGCTAGAGGCACTTTTTTATTCCAAAACTCTGTAACGCTTTTTATAAGCTTCATTTTGGTATAGAACATGCTACGATTGCTTGTGGCCATTCCGGTGACAATTGGCCTCAAATGTTGAGAACTCATAAAAATGTGGCCTTCCAAATGAGGCAATTTTTCGAGTTTATTACCTGTGAGGCCAATTTTCACTGGATTGGCCACAAGCAATCGAAGCATATTCTATACCAAAAAGAAGCTTATAAAAAGCGCTACAAAGTTATGAAATAAAAAAGTGCCTCTATGGGGGTTCCAGCCGAGTTATGGCCCACCAAAGAGGTCGAAAAAAATTTTTTTCCTCGAAATTCTAAATCCCCTAAATATTCCGAAAGCGCACTGAAAGTACTCTGGAAACCCAAATTTTCAAAGCTCAACTCCGTTTATTGAGTCAGAAATTCGATTTGGAAAATTATGTCTATAGTGAAACATGCGAATTTTTCGCGTTCGTGACATTTGAGGTCAATTTTCACTGGATTGGCCACCAGCAATCGTACCATATTCTATGCCAAAATGCAGCTTATAAAAAGCGCTACAAAGCTATGAAATAAAAAAGCGCCTCTAGGGGGGTTCCAGCCGAGTTATGACCCGCCAAAGAGGTAGAAAATAATTTTTTTCTTCTAACACAAAATTGGACTGCAGATTCTTAAAGTACTCGAAAAGTTACGCAAAAACCCAAATTTTTATCTTCCAACTCCAGCTGGTAGGGTAGAAATTCGAGTTTGAAATTTTGGTCCCACAGTTAAGCGGGCCGATTTTCAGAAGGCTGTATCTCAGGATTGGAGCGTCAAATCCACTAATCCTTTGGGGCCAAAAGACAACTCATAAGTATGTATTAGTGTACCAACTTACAGCTCTCTAGCCCAAAGTTTCAATTTTGGGGTCTGAATAGGGCAAAGGGCCAAGACTCGATCGGTTCAGAGACTGACTCTTAAAACGGTACCGGGTTTTTCCGTATAAACTCCCCCCCAAATATACGCCCCCTGGGCGTTTAATTGGAAAGCCTTTCCGAATAGACGCCCATGGGCCATGGCCCATGGGCGTCTATTCAGATAAAAGATTATGGCCGCAAGCCGAGATGAGGTTTGGAATGGATTGCGATAAAAAACTTACTGCGCGCGTTTTTTTCGGAAGGAAGCAAGCAGAGGCGGCTTTCTACGTGTCTTTGTTAATAAAAATAGTATTATAGTCGTTAGTTAACGTGCACGGCAATCAATGGACGCTGATTTTGATCGAGCGCAGCAGTGGAGGAGGGCAATCTGATGATTACTCCAGTGAATTGGAGTACTGACTTTGCATTGTTCTACATTGTATTTACCAAAAATTCAAACTCCTATAGCTGTCTTTTACTGTTGATTGGGTATACCGAATCCATACCGAAAAATGGGTATTTTTGGGAATAATATACCAATAAAATACCTACCGATTCCAGGTATTTTAATAAATACCCATACCGGGCACACAGTTTGCGAACTTTGCTAAACAGTGAGTTTGAATGTGTCGGCTGTTGTAAGTGGTTGTTATTAAGTCTGCACCTTGTTAGAATAGCTAGAGAAGCGTAGAAACAAGTCATACGCACCTTGTCTCTTGTAAGATAAACTTTCCATTCTTATTTGCGTCATATTTACGTATTTTCCAATTAACCGCCCATGGGCGTTTATTCAGATTAGAACTGAATCCGTGAAAAGTGCCAAAACTAAATAAACGCCCGGGCGTTTTTACGGAAAAACCCGGTATGATGAAAAGAAGGTATCTTGAAAATGTTGGAAAGTTTATTGTTTCTTAGTGGCTTACAACTCTTCTACTTAATCTAATTATGTGACTGTTGATCTTTTACAGGTGCGCTATCTGAACGTGTGTTTGTACGAGATAATTTGCTGCTTCATCATCCGATATTTTGTTGGAATGGTCCGCCCAGATCGGAAGCGTTACGCCATAGCCGTTTCAATAGCTTTCTTCTTAACTCTGGGTGGGTAAACGAGCACAGTTGCCAAACACTTAGTCTCGCTCTTTTTAGCCATCGCCCTAATTGGTGTTCCGGGTCTGAACCCGATTATCGCCTCGGCACGCATGATGAACTGCGAAGGTCTAAGCCACGCCTACTTTCTACTTACCTATTGGCTGTGCCCGATTGTCGGTCATATGAGTGCTGCAGTCTTACAAGAGCGGATGAACAAGGCCAAAACGGCCTAAGACAAAGAAATCATCTGTTAGAGACATAATTGATTCTAGAGAAAAAAGCCTTTGTATTCTTCTTTCGGTACGTATTGTTTTGCCAGCTGTTGTTGATGTTTGGACAAAAAGGCAAGCTGAAAAAATCAAATAAAAGATGTGTTCAAAAGTACAAGTACGTTTGTACAACTTAAGTGAAAGTTTAGAAGATGCAACATTATTTGTTTAGTTATACATGGCTAAGTGGTTTTCTATAGCCTAGCTAATGAGGTCATCCATAGTTTTGAAGCTATACTAGATAGCTTTTTATAGCTATACATAGGTACTGAAAGCGAAGTGGAGGCTTTACTAGTAATCTTGCACAACACAACACACACACTCTCAGACGCACACGCACGCAACCACTCGATAGCACGATACTACAAACACTCACACAAAACTACCAAACTCTTCATCACTCCCCTTTCAACGAGTGTCGACTGGCCGCCGCTGTGCCTGACAATCGGGAAATGAACTGCAGGAACTGATCCGCCTCTGTTGTGACACCACGCTGACTTGATCTCTTGCGGGCGATGTTTCGGCCTTGCCGTGCCTTCGCTTGCACCTGTTGACTTGTCATTGGGGAAACGGAATGCCATCTGTTATGAAGCGAACTCAAATAAACTGCCATTCTTTCCATCCGCCTTCTTCTTCTCTTTCTCCTTACTCTCAACCTTCTCTTCATCCTTCTCTTCTTCCTTCTTTTCACTCTCTTTCTTCCTCCTCTCACTTTCCTTCTCCTCATCATCCCATTTCTTCTCATCCCCTTACTTCTCATCATTCTCTTACTTCTCAGCACTTTCCTTTGCATCATCATCTTTCTCCTTCTTTCCCAAAACATATTTCTTCTTCCTCTCTCATCTTCCTTCTCTTCCTCTTTCTCTTTATCTTCCTCTTCTTCTTCTTCTTTCCTTCTACTCCCTACTTCTATCTTCTCTTCCAATTTCTTCTCTTCTTTCTTCTTCCTCCTTCGCCTCTTCTTCTTCCTTCTTTTTACATCTAAGAGAACAGGACCGTCCGCTGCTGAGCAAACTTCCAATCCATCAACAATTGAACCACCTTGGACGTCCTGAAGAAAAGCCGAATCCTTAGTGTCGGCAGAGGCCACATCGTCGGGTTCGTCCGCGTGTGCCCCAAGAAGCGCGCTATGAGATGGTTCCTTCTGTAGGCCATCAACTTCATGAAGAAAAGGGCTCTGAGCCATTGAAGAAAGATCTGATGCTCCATGAACTAAGTGCACGTCATCCTCGACTTCTTTCGCCGCCTCTTTCCACTCCTCTGCCTTCCCCACGGCTGGCTTCACTACCACTTGAGCATCGACCATTAACCCAGTGAAGGGAGTGTTTAATGAGCCGACTGCGACATCCAAAGTGCCAGAACACGGAGCAAACAAAGCCGCTTCCTCTTTCATGCGATCTGCGAGGGGTCGAGACAGGTACTGAGCGATCAGACGATCAGTGAACTGACGACTTTCGAGCTGCAGCCGTTGCTGTTCGATCTCCGAACGCTGCTGTTGTTCGATCCACCATTGCTGTTGCTGCTCGAAATCACGCTGGGCTTGCTCTTGCAGAAGTTGGATGTGATCGCAAAAGGTAGTGGACGTCATTGTGAGCATCAGATGGGGCACGGCTGTGCCTGACGATCACGAGCAGTGGTAGCTTGGGGTTGGAAACAGGAGGAGCTTGATAGCAGGACTTGAACTCGCACCAAACTGAATGAAGGGGGCTCCCGGGTCTGTTCGGCACCAATGAAAGCGAAGTGGAGGCTTTACTAGTAATCTTGCACAACACAACACACACACTCTCAGACGCACACGCACGCAACCACTCGATAGCACGATACTACAAACACTCACACAAAACTACCAAACTCTTCAGTACATACGTATAGCTATGGACCCAACCTTTTTGTCATATCTATCTCCAGCGAAAAATCTACGTAGCAGCAAAGCTATAGATGGCTTCATTAGTTGGTGGTGGCACTTATACAGTCAGGCACTTAACGCCGTTTATGGTACCGACACCATATATCAGTCAGGCACTTAACGCCGTTTATGGTACCGACACCATATAAGGTGCCGGTACCATATATGGTACCGGTACCGTAGGTAGTGGTACCATATATGGTACCACCACAGGCCTACCATATATGGTACCCCCACCTTCGGGGCCTGTGGTGGTACCATATATGGTACCCCCACGTTCGAGGTCTGTGGTGGTACCATATATGGTACCCCCACCTTCGCGTTTTTCCGGTACCGGTACCACTCCGTTCAGATTTCGTACCATATATGGTAGTGGTACCATATATAGTACCGGTACCATATATGGTACCGTCACCATATATGGTACCGGCACCCATGGCCATGGGTAGGGGTACCATATATGGTACCACCACAGGCCTACCATATATGGTACCCCCACGTTCGAGGTCTGACTGTCAGTCGCCGAACGTGGGGGCCCCAAATATGGTACCGGTATCATATGTGGTGACGGTACCATATATGGTACCACTACCCTCGGTACCCGTACCATAAACGGCGTTAAGTGCCTGACTGTATATGGTACCCCCACGTTCGGCGACTGTGGTGGTTACCATCGCCATGGGTACCGGTACCATAAACGGCGTTAAGTGCCTGACTGTATATGGTACCCCCACGTTCGGCGACTGTGGTGGTTACCATCGCCATGGGTGCCGGTACCATAAACGGCGTTAAGTGCCTGACTGTTATAGGTATGTATAGCTAAAAATAGCCCAATGCTACTTAGCTACTAAAACATTGATTCTCCTGACTGTCCGAGTCAAAAATTTTTCAACCTAGCCAGCCAATTTATTTATTTATGTATTGTTTCCTAATTTAATTTCAGCACCGAAAATTGCTAAGAGAAGGGAAACAGTTGGGCCTTTAAAAATTGAACTATAAAATGTTTTCTTTCACGCCTAAAGCAGCAGACAGCTCAAAAAGGCGATTGAGCAGGCGTGTCCGGTTAGCTGGAAACGGCTGGGCGACCATATCCCCCGGTCATAAAAAGCGCGGGCGGTTTTAGGGGTGACTGAGCGCTGCCTGCGGCTATCTCGTAAGATAGCGTAGTCGGCAGGCACCTTCTGTTTGCCATTGATTGTTGTTTAGCTACATACACGCGGCACGCTGGCTAACGGGCTAGCACCGCTATTTAAACGCGTCTTTGCTTTGATTCAATTTATTAGCGGTCTCTCATTAAAAATCCTCAAGCATTGTTTGTTGCCGCTGCTAGCCATGCTGCTGGCAGAGGCCTTTCATAGGGCCATGGAAAGCCCGGAAATGGCTAATCACGATTGCAGGTATTAGCTGGCGCCTACCACCTAATTAGCGCGCGCCCGCCTACTACTAAAAGCATGTGCAGCTTTAATTCCGGCTTAATGCGCTGATAAATTTTAGCCGGCTACGGTGTGACGTTTGAGCGGAGCGGCGCTAACAAAACGCAATTTGCCTCTCTAACTCGGTTTGCACCGGTGCCGACGCTTTTTGTCTAGCAGCATTGATTCGACCATGTGCCAGTGGACGCACTGATTTTGCCTAGCCTCTGTAGTTATGTTCCGGTTCAGTAGGACTTCGGTCCGTCGCAAAACTGTGGTCAGACGTAGTCTGACTAGACCGACCACGCTCGGAAAGTTAGCCACTCCTAAGGAGGACTTGGTTAGACATGGATCCGGAGATTCAGGCTACTCGGCAAAAGACCTCACCTCCAGGTAGAACTTAATTAGCTCTGAAATTAGTGGCACTACGTGATCAGAAGCAAAGGGAGTGGGAGCAAAGGAAGACAAATGGTGAAGTTTGGATACCCTATTGCTGCTTTTCCAACTTGAATGTTGACGTCGGAATTTTGGCAGCTGACACATTTTGTGAGTATTGTATTAGGTCCCGATAACGTCGGTTCGTGGCAGGTGGCAGGGCTAGGGTTCGGCCGTGAGCCAAAAAATTCGGCTTAGTACAGTATCCCCTTGATACCGACCTATGACATGCTATGTCCTGTCCTCGCGAAAAAAACGAGACATGAGTGAGACATGCATGCCATCAAGGTGGCATGTCTCATTTAATGAGACAATTTTGACATGGCAGGTGAGACGTCAATTATTTGGTGATGTCCAACTCAAGCATTATTTCATATTAGAATAAACAATTTCAGGCAGATAGTACTCCAGACCTGGGCTATCAGATGAGCATGAGAAAAGGGTGCATTGAAAACAATTTTTTTCGGAGACATCATGCCATGTCTCCTTCGTCTTGTGACATACCTGAAAATATGAAAGGAGTTGAGATTTATGGTATATCTGTAGTTTTTTTGGTGCTTTGAGTGAATTTGTTTCTACTAGCGCCTTAATTTTATGTTTACATCGCTGAAAATATTATAACCATGGGTATGGGTGTTTCAAGTGACATTGTATTTCTGTCTAGGTCATCAGTGATCATTGGCGTCTGTTCTTTCATTCGGCGGCGACGCTGCCACTGACCAGTCCTTGACACAGTGTTGGTCTTAAGAATAGGCTTCTGTCTGGTTAGGTGTGTGACTCTTGAGAACAGTCAGTCGTCTCTATTATCAATATTTTATCCAAGTCCTGATTATGATCGAATGTCTCTGTACATGTCTCGCCCTATGTCTCTCCAACTTTTCACCTTCAAGTATGTCTCAATCTAAGTCTCACCCAAAAAACATGTCCATCCCCTATGTCTCTGAAAAACGTGTCACAATCCATTTATGTCTCACGCATGTCTCACTTGCTGAGACATGCACTGGAGCAAAAGCTCCATGGTCTGCATCAAGGGGGTATGTTCTAGATCTTAAATGGCCCCGTTTGCTGGGCTCTATCAAATACAGGCCATGGAACATGGTTGCAACAGTGCTTCAATGTTACAACTGCATTACATACAGTGTAATCCGAAAAAAGACCGCCTGGCCTTTTTTCGTGTCTTCCGAATAACTTAAAATGGCCGCTTTTTCGTTAATTTTCAACCGACGATTATTATTATTATTTGTTTAAACTTTGTTTAGGTCAAATGCTAATCCTTCTGTGGCCCTGAGTTTTGCCCTTCTGAAACTACTGTTGTTTGTGTATACACATACACATTTACCATACACAAAAATACACATTGTTTTTTCAATCTGTATACACATACACATACACATTGAAAGTTCGGATGCACATTACCATACACAAACACTACTCGAAATGTGTATTTTTGTGTATGTGTATTTGATCCGCAAAAGTCGATAAAATTTTGAACAGAATAGTAAAATTTCGATGTTTTTGCTGCAGTAATAAACGCTAGATATCCTGATAAAGCCTTCAAATGGCCTAAGTAACTCGATTTCAAAGCTATCCAAGGTTTAAAGCAACAGACCTTGAGAGATTTGATTTTCTTAGCATTTCTGGCTCCAAATCTACCAAAAAATTTGCATTTTCAGTACAACACACATACACAAATATACACAAAAATACACATTATTTTGTTGAATGTGTATACACAAATTACCATACACATTTAAAGGTAAATGTGTATACACATACACATACATACACAAATGGAAAATCCAATACCAAACAACAGTATCTGAAACGAATTGACCCAAATTTTCGGACGTCAAATATAAACATGTGTACCTCACCTCAAGAACCACTTGTCCAATCATTCCCAAATTTTGCACGTTAACTAGTCTTCATAGAGTCTTTAATCTCTGAAGACGCCTGCTTTCTAGCACGGCGTGTAAAACTCTCTCTGGCCGACGTATTTTTACTCCACTTTCAATGAACGTTCGCATGAAAGGCGGGGGTTCGCATGTAAAATGCGTTAAAACAAGCAAAAGCGTCACCAAAAACAAGGTAAATTGAGACAAAATTGAATTAGTGGCTGTAAAAGACAATGCTATTTGTATAATCACATCAGAATTCAATGAAAAACAGAATTGAAATATTGCATTTACCTCTGTTCTATTGCAATGCATTTTAGTGAAAAAGGCGGGAAAATTAAGTTTCCATGGACTTATTTTCGGTTTCAATGTGGAGGGCCAAAAAGTGCCAAAACTTAGAACAGTGCTAATTTACCTTCACCGAAAGTAAAAATTCGCCGTGAGATGTTTATATTTAAATTTGAGGTCTGAGTATTGGGCTCAGTTCATTTCGGAAGGGCATAACTCAGGGCTACCGAAGGCTAGGAGGCCAGGATTTGTCCAAATCGAACTCTAAACAACTAGTAATAATAATCGTGCCAAAAATCTTTTCATTAGGTTGTAAATTGACGGAATAGCGGCTATTTGAAGATATTGGGAAAATCTGGAAAGGAGGCCAACACTTCATAAACTGAGAAAATGTCGCTAAGTTCTCCTTTCTCTATTAATTACTGTTTGAAAATTTATTTGCTATCGCTCATAACAAGCACTCGTTCTGCTCGAGAAGCTATTTCTAACTTCACAATCAATTTGTTTGAGTAGGGCCTCTAGAAGAAAAGCAATTTTTGTTTCCTTCCATGCACACGAAACAGGAACTTTGAAGAGGCTACTCTTTGCGGAAATAAATAGGATCTATCTAGCTGTTGTCAAGCCGCCTCTACTTGCTCTCTGAGCTTTTGCAGTTTTTGATTGAGATTGAGATACATTACAATTGGAGCTTTGAGTCCAAAAAGCGTCAAAAGTAACCATCCGTTGGAAGGTAAAAGATTTATTGAAATTCTAAGCCACAATGCTAATAACTAGAAACAGTAGCTCGATTCTGTTTATCAACCTAATAAGCTGTTGAAACTACGGTTGACAAGTCGTAGTTATTAAATATAATTATCAGATTGTCTTCTGCAAGCGATAAACGGCTTGTCTTAGTTTTCAGCGGCCTTGAAACAAACAAGTCTAACTGGACTGCAGAGCAGAGAACTTTTACGAGGCCACTACTGCTCAACTGCCGGCAGTAAATTGGCTTCAAGTCTCCTTCCTGTCAACTCTATCTTCTTGAGCAATTTTTTCTAGAGTAAAGACGCTTTTCAAATATCGTTATACGCTCAATCACGCTTTTTAATAGTTTCTAATAGCTAATACATATTGAAGCGCTACGTTTCTTTTTCGTGATTCTTTTGAATGCATTTAGTTGCAAACGCATAAAATTGTTTGTAGAAGAAAAATTGGTCTAGTACTTGGACTTCTATGTACAATTTCATTCCCTCACTAGCGGGGGCTTCTGTTGGAGAGGGAATTCTAGAGCGTGAGCGCAGCAAAACACTACTAGCCTAGGCGAGAAAAATGCACGCTAGCGTAGCGAAAAAGCCGGCACTCACTCAACGAAACACGATCGAGCCAGGTGGGGCGAATTAGGCGAGCCAAGCAGCTGTTGCCTGTCTTCGAGGTGATGTAAAACTCTTAGCCCTGGCTTGTTGTCTTTCGGCCCGTGTTCTGGCAGCCAAACGGCACTCAAATACCGACAGGTTGTTGCCTCTGGACGACTGGTGTATCCAAGCGGAAATTGGCTCTTTGCTCATGCTATTAAGACCAGCGAGTCAACTCCTTCCAAGGGTAATTAGAAAGCTTCCACCCTGGGGTGCTCTTGCGCTCTGGCCATGCTTCAAGGCGATGGACAGGAACACACCTCCGCTCACTTTGCCACCGGTCGTCCGTTGGCCTTGCTCATTTCGCCCTCCGGTTCGACGCGACGCCGCCGTCGCCAGTCCTCGCAATGGAGACGAACCACAGCGCCGGCAAACAGGAGGCGAACCAGCACTGAACAACCGACTCTGACCGAAAGAAGGGCGCTGACGTTTAAGAGGTACGTAGGTATGCGCACTCGCCGAGGTGCCAGTCAATCGCCGCTCGCTTTCTTTTTCTCTTCTGAGCTTTGGCTTCCGCCGCTAATATGAGACGACTGGAACTTCTGCTTGGGGTTAGACCGCACCGAACTCATAAGCGATCCACTTTGTCGCTGGGCTGTCCTACGTAAGAAGGCTTGTTTGATCTGCTTCTCCAGTTTTCTGACACTTCTCTGTCTGTTTTAATATTTTTATGCAGCCCAAGTTCCTTTTGAAGTTTACATAAAAATCCGGCAATTCACGCTTCGAAATTTGACGCAGGGTAGGTTCTTCAGAAAAACGGCTTCTGATCTTGCTTGCAAAAAAGATAGAAATCATCAGTGCTTTGCCTTACGACGCAGAAGGTGCGTAGGGTCAATAAAAATGGTAGTTTAAATGGCGTAGCTGAGCCGTCCTAGCAACACGCTATGCTTTCCAATAAGTCGGATTGCAAGTGGCCGAGCGGAAACCGGCAAAAATCTTCACCGAATGGACGACAGACCCCTGCTGCCAGAAGATTCGTCTCGGTGGGTGTTTGATTTGTATGCCAACAAGCCGACCAGCTATAGGGCATTAGCAAGTAGCCCACGCACAAAGTCCTATTAGCTCGTACTAATAGGTCAATTTCGTTATGTGCTGGTAGGACGGGTAGCGCCGACAGCTCGCTGGTAATTAATGTTTGTTAGCCTGGTGTGGCTAAGGCATTCTCGGCAGCCACAGGTCCCATCTATGCAGCTGGCGCTGGCTGGTCTCTTGCTTTCTCCCCATCGGGCGTCCTTTTCATTAGAGCATGTTTCGCTTCTGTCAGTTCAGAGTGCCGCACAGACGTAGAATGCACGCATCCACCGGAGATCTGACTACCGACGGAGCCAACACTCTCCCCTTCCCTCCAAGTAGTACCTTACCTCTTACCGACCCTGGGCGCGCCCATTTAAAACGATTATCGCCCGTGCTGCTTTCGTTGCTAGGTGCATGTTGGCCGGCGGGTGAGGTGACCGCTTATTAAGCGGTTTCGTTTTTAAGCTCACTTGTTAACCTGCTGATCCGAACAAGTTGGTTATAATTTTTGGCTTGCCTGCGTCTGACACTTCTCGTTTGCGCTTTTTGCTTGTTTGTTCCGCAAGAAACACTTACAATGAAGTGTTATACTGTAGTGAGCATTCTTAGCTTACTTGAGTAGCGTCGACCCTTTAATGCCTTTTTATCACCATATGTGGTGGAACAAAGACGCCATTTTCCCCCGTTTTTTATGAAATGACGGCATAAGAGAACTAGATAAAACAGAAAGTAAGGTGAAAACAGTTAATAAAATTGATTCGGAAAACCTGACCCAGGCAACCAAAAATGGTCTTTGTAAATGAAAAACGAGCCGGCAAAATATCACTACAATGTAAATAGAAATAGAATAGACGTACAGACGCATTCTAAAACAGAGATCGATATTACCAATCGTCAGTATGCCAGATGAAATTAGCACTCAATGGTGCTGCTTGAATAGAAGGATTACCAATGAATCGCAAAAATTTCATATTCAATTGGACGTAAATGTGCAAGAAATTACAATTGTATAAATGTCCTTCATCCCGAAATACTTTAAATTTTTTACAATATATACGTATTTTTAACCTACTGTACTATTCAAATTCTGCCTTTTTCTAAGAGTCTGCCTGCAGTCATCTAAAAATTATGAGCCGTCAACGGCAAGAATAACTTCTAGAAAATTTCCTAAATTTGTTGCGCTGTGGTTGCATGCACAAGCATATCTTTCGCAGCATGCAATCAAGCCGCATGCAGGCTGTCCTTTTGAGCGCTCACTAAGCAGCTAACCATTTCAGGTCGAGTACGAAACGAATGTGCCGGCATAATAGCGGTAGAGCCGGGTGATGATGACAACACCTCTTGGACATAGACGCCACCCCAGAGAGTCTGAAAAGATCTTTCCCCTTTCAACAGAACGAAGGC
>JASANB010000306.1:0-18176 GCA_030248155.1 Sabatieria punctata
CATAAATTTTATTGCAGATTCTGAAAGCCCATGATGTGAGCTTTCGAACGCTGCATAGCACGCGCCTGAGTTTGCTCGCCCCCCAGAGAAAAGGTAATTTCCGTGAGGGGTGTTTTGGAGTTTTACTATGGAAAATGGCCTTCATCATAGAGAACCATGGATGGCCATTGCTGGGTACCCAGAGGGAGTTGGGCGGAACTGGTTTAGGGTTTTACTTTGGGGCCATAGGGATGTCGAACGCACACCATATCGGCCGATTCCGCCGACCCCCCACTATACATGTCTGCCTGATGGCCGCCCGATCTCGGTTGACAATGACAATTATATAATTTAACTGGATCGGCGAGATGACCTACTTGCCGTCCCTAAGCTAACTTTCTGCAAAATGTACGTTAATTGTTTTTACGTACAGTACATGTACATGCAGTCTTTATGATTTGAAGCCAGTGCTTTTTCTCAACTTCACTTAGATGAAGAGAGTAGTGTTTCCGATCAAATTAAAATTAAATAACAAAATTAAATTGTTTTGGCCAAAATCACCAAGTAAATAGTAATTTAATAACAAATTAAATTTCTCGCGATGACTGTCAAACAAATTAAAATTATATTAAATTTCGTAAAATTGGCCTAGAAATTTGATATAAATTTGATATGAATTTGATATAAATTTGCTTAGTTGGGCAGCTTCACTAACCAAAGTCTGGCTACAAAACAAGTTCAGTCCAAAGATATCCTTGTTCATGCCTATAGCAAAGATATCAACTTATTAAATGCAAATTTGTAGACCATTTGTTACCATCTGAAGAAAGGTCAACTCATTTTGGACTGACACGACCCAGGTTTTGAGCTGTTTCCTCAGGAATTGAGTATTGATTTTAGCAAATTTATATTTAATTCATAGCAAATAACAAATTTGTATCAAATTAAATTTAGGAATTTGGGCACCAAGCAAATTAATAGCAAGTTATTTTCTTCTGAAGGCTGAGCAAGCAATTTAATAGTTATTTAATTTCAAAATAAATTTACTCGGAAACACTAGAAGAGAGAGAGAGAAAAGTTTATCCGACAACCTACTAAGCATAACAACAGAATACAATATAAAAACACAACGAAAAATAATCCAAAATAATGAACGTTTAGATTAGGGGCAGCTGCCATTTACGTAGGACAGCAGGGTTTCCAATCTTTCAAGTGCCAAATGGCACCAATTTTGGCTCCAATTTTCCAAAAAATTCCATGTTTCGGAGGTAGCCAAATTATTATGTAATTAGGGGATGGGGTCAGAAAGTAATTACGACCCGATATCATTGGATAGGGGGCTCCGAAAATGACCAATACACCATTACGTAACTGTTTGTTGCACGCTAAGGCTAAATGAGTGGTCTGTTAGTGCTGCAGCTACTTTGTTATTCTCTCCACCCACTCACTCACTCAATTTGCTCCAACGTTTAAGCTGATCAGAAGATATTGAAATTGCGCTGAGAGGAAATTGAGAGTCGGCCCACACAGGCAATAATTAATCTAAGCGAATAATCTCAAAGAATCTCTCTGCCTCCCTCTTCACTTCCTAATCTCTTCATCCCACTCGCACACGTACTTAGAAGAATGCGAGCTGAAGTTGTTTTGTGCCTGCTACTCTCAACTCTAATCAAGCTCCAAAACTGCCATGGACGACATCTGGCACAAGCAGCAGTAGCCAAACGGGCCTGGCACGTGGACGAGGCCATGGGTCACCTGACGAGATACAGCAAGCACCAACAGCGATGGGCCGACATTATGAAGCAGTTGGAAGAGGCGCTTGGCCAGTACTCCATGCATGCGCAGCATCTGATGGAAAAACAACTGTTCCTTCGATAGTTTGCTTAGGCTGATGGAGAAAGTGAGCAGAAATAAAAATTCATGCTAATTTCTCACAGCAAAACTAACAGTTCCGAAGCGAGCTGAAGTTGTTTTGTGCCTGCTACTCACAACTCTAATCAAGCTCCAAAACTGCCATGGACGACATCGGGCCGTGCAACAATTAAGTAATCGTGTTTTTTGGCAATTTCGGACCCCTCCTACTGATAATCGCTTGTAATAATTTCCGGACCCCTCCCCTAATGACGTAATATTTTGGCTACCCCCGAACCGAAATTTAAATTTTTTGGAGAGTTGAGGCTGAAATTTTTGCGTTAAATTCCATGTAAATGACGTTTTTAATAAAATAACATCTGTGTACAGCAAGATAGCGATAAATTTCCTAATTTTCTTTGTCGATGAGCTACAACTACATACATGTACTTATAGTCTTTGTTTTACCATTATTTGGTGGCTTTTTGTTACAGATGAAACCAAAGTGTATTGGATTTTACGGCTGCTGCCATATCACTTTGCTGATGATCGATAGTCATAAAAGATCGAGTCAATTAGTGCTATACCCATATAAACTCTTAATAGATGTCTAAGGTCACTTGTGTCATTTAGCATTTGAAAAATTGTAAAGCCCTAACTTAAGCTATAGCTGCCCTCTAATCCACACGTTTATCTATTAAGTGCAATTGAGAAAATGCAAAGCAATGGCTTCAAATCGAGACTACATGTACACGTACTGTACGTAAAAACAATTAAAATTATATCGGCTTCAGTGATTTCGGCACTTTAAAAAATTACGTAATAAAATCGCCAACCCCCCACCGTAATAATTAGTAAAGATTTGGCGACCCCCTCCCCCTCATGCGATTACATAATTTTGCATGCCTCCCACACTAGCAGAAATGCATGCATACACATACCGCCAGACCACACAAGCCCCTTTGGGGCCGTGCAAAACCCCCCTCCCCCTTGTCATCGGTTGTCATCATTTTCCAACCCCCCTAAAAGCGAAATAACCACGTCAATTTTCTCCAAGCCCCTCACCCAATTTGCAAAAATGCCTTCATTCGAATGAGCAAGTTTTGAGACAATATTTTTTAGATTCTTCTAGTTATTTAGAAACAGTATATTTCAGACAATTTTTTCGTTATTTTTAAAAATATAAGAAGAATAAAAGAGAAAAACAAAGAGAAAAATTGGAAAATTTACTAAGTTATAACAATTCAGCCATCGACACACCGTTATTATGAATTACATTGTACATGCATTGAAACCGGCATCCCAGTTCTCCTCAGAACAACTTCTCTTAGAGAGCAAAGCTGCGCTTGTTACAGGTGTAATCGAAAAAGCACCTTGCCTGCACTTTTAACGGTGCTTAGCGAACTCGTTTTTGTGCAGAAAACCGGTCGTACGCGCTCTGACAAAAGAGCTTTAATTAAGAAAGCAAACACGCTACACCGGTCTTAACTCTAGCTCATCTCTACTGCTCTAGCTAAGACACTCCTGTTAACCAAGCAGGAATGTTACTCAATTTTCTCCTCTTCTCAATAACCTCTGTGGTTGTGGTGTTGGCTCAACAGCCAAACTGCATCCAGGATGGTGAAGTGTTGGAACAGATACTGAACGGCTACCAAATAGAGGCAGCACCGCCGGAAAGTCCAGTTGAAGTGGAAATATCCATGTGGTTGGCTAAAGTAGAAAAAATCTGCGCCAAAACCAGTTCTGTTACTTTCAACATCTATATGAACCAAAAATGGAATGATCAACGACTGCGCTTTGATGGATTGGAACCATGTAAAGCATTTAGCTAGAATCTTTAACTACAGGGTGTCGCAAAAATTATAATATTTCTTTTTACTGCCATTTTCGCAAATTCTCACCAAATTGGCTGAAATTTGATAGTTAGGTGCGAAAATAGGGGAGATTTTATGTGTTAAAATTTATTGGACCAGCCTTAACCCAATCCTGAGAAATAATACGTGAAATTTGTTAAGGGGCCGTGCAAGTGTAAGTTGCAGGCTCTTGTAGGTATTGAAATTAACAAATTTCACATATTTATAAATTTCTCTGGATTGGGTCGAGCCTAGTCAAACAAATTTTAATACACAGAATCTCCCCTATTTTGGCACCCACAGTATGATTTAAATTTCAGCAAATTTTGTCAAAGCAAAAAGAAATGTTATATTTTATGGGACACTGTATCGTTCTGCTGTAATGTTGCAGGTGACCAAACGATTCAAATCGACGCTGACAAGGTCTGGAAGCCGTATCTAAACGTGCTTAATAGTTTCAAATATGAGATACAGAAATCTCCCTATGATAATGTGTTTGCATTACTCTATGCTAATGGAACCGTTTGGACCAATCATCGTGCCCGAGTTCAGATACCGTGCAGGCTGGAACTGAGGTATATTTTAAAGTGGAACGTGTAGAGTCACGTGTTTTGAATGCTTGTTAACAGCTCGTTCGGTCATGCTGTGTGTACAGTGAAGCAGGAAAGCTATAAATTTGGAGCCAACCAAGTGGTGCTCTCTTGGTCTGATAATCCTTTTACAAATCTGGACAATCAGCCAGCAGGCCACTGGTACATTACTGACTGGAATACTACAGTAAACTCACCTGTAAGTTTTAGAAATTTGAACTATTTTGAAGTAATCTACAGAGTAGCGTTGTTATGACTACTAGTCAAAGTCATTTGTCATTCTTTCTTCTATGTGTACTGTACTCAGCAAGTAATTGCGACAAGATCATTAGAGATGCTGTGGGTCTCTGTATCCAGACAATTATTTATGAGCCACTTCACAATCTCACTAATAAGTGAAGCGCTCAAGCAAACAAATGTCTGAGTCCATAAACAGACAGACTGATAAATTTGAGGAGAAATATTTCTTCGTTGTTGTCGTTGTTGTTGTAACATTTTGTCTTTTTTGGACTAGGAGTAGCCAACTGCTATACGTACAGCTACAACCATACGTGTACATAGGCCAGAACCCCCCCCCCGGATGGGAAAACACCCCCCCGAGACGAATTTCCCGACCCCCCTCTGATTTTCTGGCAAGAAATTTTTTGAGCAAATTTTTGTTATTTTTATACAATTTCTCATACAAAAAATGTCAAAATCGCCTGCAAAACAGCACATTTTAGCTGTATTTCAGCCCAAATTAGCGATTTTTGAAGACTTTTAGCCAAAAAATTGCGATTTTTTCAATTTTTGAGCGTTTTTTAGTGTCCAACCCCACTCCCAAAATTTGGGCTCAGACCCCCGCCGGCCGGCGTCAGACCCCCAACCCGCCTACCCCTTCGGCGGATGACCTGTTGCATGTATGGGTAGAGCGCGTCTGTCAGATATTTGCACATGCACTTCGGCTCTCTCGTCTATTCGCGTGTGTTGCGCTCGTTCCTTGCTTCCTTGTACGTTCTTTCTCTAGTAAAACGGTCGGTTGGTATGCTCACGATCGGCTGTCGTTACCGTTTTAACAAAACTAGCTATATACAGTAGATTCGCAGCTAGCAAAAGATGAGCATCCTTATCAACACAAGTGGTGTGAAGGGAAAACTTAGGACGTCCCAAACCAAATCAGTCAACAAAAGTTCATTGCAGGAGTATCCAGCAGGAGTGTGGAGCGATGCCGAGCTGAGCCTAACGTTTTCTCGTCACTATCATCTCTACCTAACCACGGTACACATACCAGCGGTCATAACGGTTCTCGTGGCCGGTCTCAGCATCTTTCTTGGCTCCAACTTCGTCGCTCCTCGGGCCATTATCCTCACTTTGGCTCTATTCATTTTGCTCTTTCTCGCAACCTTTCAAATGAACAGTCTGAGCCAGGTGGTCACCTACAGTAATCTGTACTTGGCCATGTAAGTCTTAGTTGCAGTGTTGGCGGGAAATTTAAATTAAAAACGTTTCAGCTGCATCGGGTTTGTGCTGGTAGCTTTCGTTGAGTTGCTGATATGTGGTCACTGTCTACAGCAGGGATCCTACAATCTTTTGGCCCATCCCGATCAAGACTATGAAGACGAAAAATGTCACTTGGGAAAATGCGGCAACATGTGCAACCTGTTTTTCGGCTTTTTCTTCTGTGTGTCATTTGTGGTTGTAACTGTGCTGTTCTTTATGCTCTTGTAAGTTTTGAATAAGTTTCAGTTAGGCGTTTTTTAATGTGAATTTAGAGTATGGATCAAAAAAGTGTCCACCCCATTTTTGAACTCTATTCAATTGATTGATTTTGGCTCAAATTTTCAGCCAACGTTACCTGGACAAGTGGCACGAGTCAGAATTTTGGCACTAAACTTGCACAATATGCAGCCAGTTGTCTTTTGTGTTTTTTTCAGCTGAACATTTGAGCGAAATCGCTAAAGAACTGAACGAGAAAGAATCGTCCGAATAAAGTTTGAAGAAGTTTATGGAGGATACTTGTTTATCAATAACACATTTGGCACCACTACCATCACAGGCATACATGTACTAGGGGGTTTGTTTGGGGGGTTACCCCCCTGCTGGAAAGGCCAAACCCCCCCCTCACCCTCACCCTCAGTCAGACAGCAGCACAGACAGCAGCCTGTTTAGCTCTCTTGTGCATCCGTATTGAGCGGAAAGTCCTTTATTTCTGTACGAATTTGGCTTTGATTTGGAAAATTTTTGGTTCTGGATACTCCACTAATTCTGCCGAACGTTCTGGAACTGACTCTGTAGCTTGGTTTTGGTTGTATCTTGCCAAATGCCTGCTTCCTATTTTGTCTTCGCTTATTGTGTAATGGCTACTCTGCTAGCCATTGCACTCCAGTCAGACAAACCGGTCTGTCTGCTAGCCATTGCACTCCAGTCAGACAAACCGGTCTGTCTGCTAGCCATTGCACTCCAGTCAGACAAACCGGTCTGTCTGCTAGCCATTGCACTCCAGTCAGACAAACCGGTCTGTGCTAAAGACGCCCTATGCCTCCTCTCAGCCAACGTTAACAGTTTGCGTGATAAAATCGATTACGTCCGCGCTCTTTGTCTTGCCTACAGCCGGGCTGCATTCGCTGTCCAGGAGACTAAGATATCACGCAATGTAAACTCTGGAGAAGTTGCAGTCAGTGGTTACACATTCTACCGAAAAGACCGACCGTGAATGGGGTGGTGTGGGACTGTATGTGGCTCAGCGCTACCACCCACGCCCTGTCAAGACTGTACATCACCCTCTCGAACTTGTTGCAGCTGAACTGGCGATCGGTCCCGCAGCAGTGACTGTTGCATCTGCATACAAACCACCGCATTCGAACGCAGATGAGTTTTTGGGTGGACTCTCGGATTTTATTACCGGCACTGTGTCTGAGAGTCTCTGTCTCCTTGGTGACTTTAACTTGAATGTACTTGACTGTGGGCACTCCGCAACGGTGGACCAGTTCTGCCAGTCCAATGACATGCGTCAGTTGGTCCAAGAAAAGACCCATCTGCAAGCTGCTATTGACCACATTTACGTAGGTTCTTCTGTTGTGTTCGGACGGGTTCGTGGATTTGTTCCACCACGGTTTTATAAGTTATTATATGTGTCTTTGGTGCGGTCTGTCCTTACATACGCCTTTCCAGTCTGTTATCCATACAAAAAGCGTGACATGCTTGCTCTAGAACGGGTGCAGAAGTACGCTTGTAAGCTCATCACAAATAACTTTCAACTCGACTATGCAGCGCTTTTGAAGCAAACTGGCCTCCTTTCCATCTCCCACCTTGCAATGGCAGCACGGATTCTGTTAATGTGGAAGTACTTGAATGGTGAACGACACTTGCCAGCTGGCACACTACAGTACAGTAACCCTGGCCGAACTACCAGAAGTTCAACTAAGGCAAAAATGCTGCACTTGCCGCCTTGTCAACGAGAACGACCTAGAATGTCATGCTTGCAGCAGTCTGTGCGTCTCTGGAATTCTCTCTAACGACCAAATGTTGTCTCAATACTCCCAGCTTAGAGCTCTTGTTCGTTCTATTCGTTTCTACAGCCAAATGTCTTCACTGAATCTAGTAACTGTGCTGCGTATTTGAGTGAGCTGACTGTTATGTACTTTATGTTTTATGAGCAGCATCCTTGTTTCAAGACAGTGTAAGTGTATGTTCTAGTCAACAGGGTACTGTATTGAAGGGCACAGTATTGTGCAAACAGTCTCTGATTCCATAAGGAATAAAATTAAATGAGTGAACCCCCCACCCCACCCCCCCGAGACAGGTTAAGGGACCCCCTCCCCCGACCAAAAAATACAAGTACTAGTAGTGGCTCCAGTATTAACAAACTGGGTCAGAAATCACTAATTTTTAGCCTAAAATTCACTTGAAAAGCCTTTGGAAACCGAATTTGGCGTTTCCACTGCTGATATTTAAGAAAAATCGGTGTTTTTGGAAGCTCTTTTTGTCATTTTTTGCTTGTTTTTAGCTTTAAAACGCTATTTGGCAGCTTAAAATAGCGATTATTAGCGTCCTTACTGAAAAAAACGTGCTAAAAATGCATTTCTACGCGTTTTGGAGCTTTTCGAAATTTGGGACCCCCCACCTGGGCGGAAACCCCCCTCTCGACCCCCCTCCCCCCAGGTCGGCCCGGAGCTATTACATGTATGATCACAGGGTACATAAAGACATTTTGTATAGCCATCAGATCAGAGCATAGAAAATATTGTTTTCAGTAAATCAGAGAAAGAATTAGACTCGTATCATCCCAGTACTGGCCATATTCCTTCGCACAATCGTGTCAATAACATCGTTAATGACCAGCTGTACTTGATTGGTGTCTGTTGCACAGGTTTCATGCACTGACACATCCTTCTTAGAATTTTCATTCAGTTTCAAGAACGCATTCTTTATGTACTCAACGCAGTATGCGTATTCTAGAGGACCTAAAATGAAAGTTCAAAATAACCATTTATGTGCATATACAATCGTTCTATATTCTACTGTTACTTGACTGACGTTTACATACTTCACTTCTAGATACTTATTATCTGTTTTTATGCTTACCGATGTAATCTGGAAAAGCACATTTGATAGAAACTCGCTTCAGTTTAGCCTCAAATAGATCTTTTTTGTTGAGAAAAACGATAATATCAGCCCGTCTGAACCACTTGCTGTTGCAAATTTCATTGAAAAGCTGCAGACAATCGGTCATGCGATTCTGAAGAGTATAGATTATAACCACAAAAGCAAATTGTGTAGACATATATCTACAAGTACACGCGCGTCGGTGACAAATTAACCTCACAGGGTCAATATTTACATAATATGGAGTCTAGGGATGTGTTCTGGCCGCAAGTTCCCCTTTAGGATCTTGAGCTTTAACTTCAGCTATAATAGAATTTTCTTCAGCAATAATAGAATCAGAATCATTAGTCCTGCTGCAATTTTGCTAGGTCACTCCAAGAAGCCAAACACTCAAAAATGGATGCGATTTGCCTTAATTCTCAAATACATACATACTGTACTGTACGCTTGTAGAAGTAGGAAAAGCATTCTTTCGATTGAATCTGTTTTTATGAGACTTACCGCAAAACTTAGTATTGCTAAAAATGCATTTGACCAGAAGCAAGATAATAACATAAGAAATGTTAGACGAGAGCCATACGAATTCGCAAAATGGACGGACAGATAGTGTTGCTTTAGTTATTTCAGTTTAAAATGCCCCACCCTATCGTAACTTGTGTGTTAATTGTTTGTTGTACTGTGTGCGTCCCAAAAATCTCGAACTTTGTATACTAATATTAACAATAAAATTTAATTAAAAAAAAGAATTTTCTGTATCGAACATACCACAGTGTCATCCTCTCTTAGGTTGAGGTCGTAGTCGCTTAGTGCAACCATGAAAATTACTGCATTTACTTGATCAAAACAGTGTATCCATTTTCGCCGCTCCGATTTTTGACCCCCAACATCGAAAACACTAAAAACCAACTCTGAGCTAATATTGTTAAACCTTCTTTACCGAAACAATGTGTCTTGGTGGGTGAAATTAACTTCTACAATGCCAGTAGTGGCTGCCCGCGCCAAAAGTACGTCCTGAACGCTAGGAACATAATCAGCAGAATTTAGTCGATCCAAACTATCAAAGAAACTGAAAACGAATTGAAAATTAGAAAAACATTAGCTACCGCAATCGGAAAATTATACTGTTTTGCAGAGTCGATTAAGTAAAATCTGTCCCTCATGTCAAATGTCTTCCGCACTTGTGAATCGGTCCAGAGCCTCTTCAAGGCGTCATACAAACCAGACTCCAGATTAACCATCACTGTTTCATTCTCACACAGTTCAAAGATAAGTTTCCTTTCATTCTGAAAAAAGGTACAGTAGCTGTTTGAAAATTTCTTTCTCAAAGCATCACCAAACCTCCAATTTGTGGTTGGGCTTTATCGGTAAGACCTCCATGGCATCAAGAATTCGTTTCATAGAGGATAAAACATTACTGAATATGATAATTCGAAATTCTTTCAATTGAGCTTGGTCAAAACCATTCATATGCAAAATTCTAAAATCATGCATGTAAAAGTTTAAGTCATCCTGCAGCAATGGATCATTCCATAAACGACATCGTTTCACTGGGGGAGGGTTGGCTAAAATACGATGCCAGATGACATTAGCTGCAACACAGTTGATGGGCGGCCTATTCATGCTATTCCATACAGGTAAACCTAATCAGAGATTCCATAAAGGTAATGGCAAATGTAATTTTTATAAGAAACAGCAAAAAAACAAAATTATAATGTAAGCAATAGTAAAACAATATTTGTAGCGCCAATTCAGCAAGTGGTTTTACTAATAATGGGAATGAATTAGATTATCAACATGGTTAAAAACGTCAAATACTAAGGAAGAGACACAAAAGTGCACACCATCGTGTACATTGTACCTCATTTGCTTAAGGACAGTACTTTTTCCGCATTCAGCTGGACCTATAATGCAAAAAAACGGTATATTAATAACTAAAATCATAGCAGAAGAACACAGCAATGTTACCAAGTAGTAGGAGCTTAACGCTTTGTCTCACTTGCTCGTAGTCTTTCTCCAACTCCTTATCGATCCTACGTGTTTCCTTTTGCTCAACACTAGCGCGAATTCCCATGGCTGAATGCTATTGCTGCACTAAATCAGAATCCCTCCCTACAAATATGCATACTATGTACTTATATTGCAATAATCCTGATCGCAGCCGATATTTACAGGATATCAATCACAAGAATTCAACAGTTTTTAGCTGATTTCCGCTGTCTTATAAATAAATGATACGATTTTAATATTGCATTTAGGCGAACTAATCTAATGCTTTATAAATCCATTTTTTATTTTTAGTATTCATAACTGCTGTTCCACCACAAAACCTTTCATCTCAGAATCTGTTATCAGAGTTTACTGAGAAACACCTAGGTGTCCTTCTTTTTGGACCACTCAAAAACCAAATATTTTTTGCTGATATCTGATCAATATCCAGATACTCTTGTTTGTGTATATATATCCCATTTTACAACAGTTTACTATGAGAGATATGGTTTTCTAGTGTTTCTCGCTCAAAATCTGGCCAAAAATTTGCAATTTCTGTACAACATATTTATTTACACAAAAATACACATTATTTTTCTGAATGTGTGTATAGACCAATTACCAGACACCCTTGCCTGCGAATGTGCATACACACACATACACATACACATTCTCAAAATCCAATACTAAACAACAGTATATCCAGATCCTGTGTTCTGAATATCGAGTTTAATCCAATACAGATTAGGGTCTGGCTTTATAAGTTTGATCTAGTCTTGGCCTATATACACACTAGAAGAAGTTCTCGAAGACTTATTAGTATGGTGATCCAAACATACTAGAAGAGAAATGAGCTGTCTCCTAGTTACAGGAGGCCAATTTAGGAGTAGTGAAGGGCGGACAATTAGTCGGCTTGTTGCTAAGGCACAAATATATGTGTCGTATAAGGTATTCTCTCAAACAACAGATCTGCCTGCAGTCATTGTCATCTTTCGGGAAGATCCAAAACTTAAGAAACAGATTAACGCTTTTCCCAAAAAGCAATGCTTGGTAAACTAAAAAAATCATGTTAGGCCACGTAACAACACTGATTGCATATCATCAAATCACTTCTAAGATAGGTATCTATTCAATAGCAGAGCAAATGTTTAGTCAATGCCAGCTGCACTCATATTTTTCTGTACAACATCAGAAATAACTTGATCAATCACTATTTGAACTTGATTGGTATCAGTGGCGCAAGTCAAATGTGTGCTGACAGATTTGTCAGGATTGTGGTTGAGATCAAGAAAGAAATCTTGGATATATTCAGCACAATCTTGGAACGTGTTTGCTCCTGAAGCATATGTTAAGAGTCAGTGTCTGAATCGATCGAGTCTTTGCCCTTTGCACTATTCAGACCCAAAATTGAAAGTTCGGCGTAGAAGGCTGTAAGTTGGCACACTAATACCACTTGATGAGTTATTCAACAGCTGCAGAGGAATTCCCAATTCGACGCTCCACGCTTGAGATATAAGCCCGCGAAAATCGGCTTGCTTAACTATGGGACGAAAATTTCCAACTTGAATTTCTTTCTTACTGACAAGGGTTGGGACTCAAAAATTGGGGCTTTTAGGTAACTTTTCGACTAGATTAAGAATCTTTAGTCCAAAATTCTTTTCGATGAAAAAAATTTTTTTCGCCCCCTCTTTGGAGCCCCCAGCTCGACTGGAACCCCCCCTAGATGCACTTTTTTATTTTAGAATTTCGTAGCGCTATTCAAGACCTACATTTTGGTATAAAATATTCAAGATTTGAGAGGTAGGTTTTTGAGAAAATTCACTTTGAATGTCCAAAACCTGGAAAAATCGCCAACTTTCAGTGTGCTCGGAAATGTCGCAAACGATTCCTAGCCTTTAAATTGTAACTGAGACCTAAAAATTGGAGCTTTTAGCTAACTTGTCGAGTAGATTAAGAATTTTCAGTCCAAAATTGTTTTCGATGAAAAAAAATTTTTTCGCCCCCCTTTGGAGCCCCCAGCTCGACTGGAACCCCCCTAGACGCATTTTTTTATTTTTGAATTTCGTAGCGCTATTCAAGACCTACATTTTCGTATAAAAAATTCAAGATTTGAGAGGTAGGTTTTCGAGAAAATTGACTTTGAATGAAGAAAAACGCCAGACAATAGGGACAAAAAAGCAGGTTTTTGTACATTCAAAGTCAATTTTCTCGAAAACCTACCTATCAAATCTTGAATATTTTATACCAAAAATGTAGCTCTTAAATAGCGCTACGAAATTCTAAAATAAAAAAGTGCATCTAGGGGGGGTTCCAGTCGAGCTGGGAGCTCCAAAGGGGGGCGAAA
Source organism: Sabatieria punctata (assembly GCA_030248155.1). Lineage (NCBI taxonomy): Eukaryota > Metazoa > Nematoda > Chromadorea > Araeolaimida > Comesomatidae > Sabatieria > Sabatieria punctata. The sequence goes on from JASANB010000306.1 coordinate 13,188, forward strand.
AAAATTTTTTCATCGAAAACAGTTTTGGACTGAAAATTCTTAATCTACTCGAAAAGTTAGCTAAAAGCCCCAATTTTTAGGTCTCAGTTACAATTTAAAGGCTAGGAATCGTTTGCGACATTTCCGAGGACACTGAAAGTTGACGATTTTTCCAGGTTTTGGACATTCAAAGTGAATTTTCTCAAAAACCTACCTCTCAAATCTTGAATATTTTATACCGAATGTAGGTCTTGAATAGCGCTACGAAATTCTAAAATAAAAAAGTGCATCTAGGGGGGGTTCCAGTCGAGCTGGGGGGCTCCAAAGGGGGGCGAAAAAAATTTTTTTCATCGAAAACAATTTTAGACTAAAGATTCTTAATCTACTCGAAAAGTTACCTAAAAGCCCCAATTTTTGAGTCCCAACCCTTGTCAGTAAGAAAGAAATTCAAGTTGGAAATTTTCGTCCCATAGTTAAGCAAGCCGATTTTCGCGGGCTTATATCTCGAGCGTGGAGCGTCGAACTGGGAATTCCTCAGCAGCTGTTGAATAACTCACCAAGTAGTATAAGTGTGCCAACTTACAGCCCTCTACGCCAAACTTTCAATTTTGGGTCTGAATACCAAGACTCGATCGAATCAGACACTGACTCTTAAAATGTTAAAAAACGTACAGTACATCGTATTTTTAAACTGCTTCTGTTGTAAATTACATCATACTAAATTACGATCAGAAAGCATATGGAGGAAAGCCCTTTGCTATACCCACAAAATCGTTCACTTTCAACATGATGCGTTTGATCGATTTGCTTCCCCCGATTGCTATGTGTAGTATTTACCTTGATATTCAGGGAAAGCGCATTTTATTGACACCTTTCTCAATTTCTCTTCAAACAGGTCGCGTTTGTTCAGGAACAAAATGATTGAAGCCTTTTCAAACCAATGGCTGTTGCAAATCTCTTCAAATAAAGCGGCAGAATCAACTATGCGATTCTAAAATTTAAATAAAGAATAAATATTTTTACTTAAGCGACTTACAATGCTCTCATCCTCTCTCATCATCTGGTTGTATTCCGATAGTGCAACAATAAAAATAACTGCATTAACTTGGTCAAAACAATGGATCCATTTCCTGCGTTCAGACTTTTGGCCACCTACATCAAAAACTCTGAAAAGCTTTTCTGTCTAAACAAAAAAAGCTTAAAACTGTAGGCTTTTACCTAAAAACTATGGTGTCATTCAGGAAAACCACCTCTACAATTCCTGTGGTGGCTGCTCGAGCCATCAATGCATCCTGTGTAGTTGGAATGTAGCCGTCTTGTTTGATGCGGTCAATGTTTTCAAAAAAGCTAGAAAATGGCTCTCTGAAAAAAATAATATACATACAGTCGGAATTCACTCACTATTGAGCTGAATCTATTATTTGAATTTCGCTCCTTCTCTCAAAACACAACTGCACAGATGGGTCATTCCACAAGTTCTTTATCGCTTCAGCTAAATCCAGATCGAAATTTGGAATCATGGCTTCAGTTTTAGCTGATTTGAGCACCATCGAACGTTCTTTCTGCAAAGCGTGTGTAAAAAGAGAACGCAAAATACTAAATCGAATGAAGTTTGCTCGCTGGTGACTGGTTTGCTTGTCTTAATTACGCAGGGTGGGCCATTTATCTATGGCCGATTTCATTTTGCTGTAACGTTTTATTTTGTCAATCAATTTCGTTGAAATTTTAACACAACACGCATAAATACTCTGAAAAACTTAGCCAAATCTATCACTTCAGCCACGAGTTATGCACTTCCATGGCATAACTATAAAAACATTATTCTTTGGTAGAAAAAATGCTACCTTATTGTTGGTGACTTAAACTAACCCACACACACTGTCAGTTTAAAATGACCTTGCAATTCTAAACGCTCAAGTTCATTTGATTGAGTACATAGGGCCGTCAAAGTACAATTGGCTCTTTATAATAAATGGGTTAGCGCAAAAAGTTTAGCGTCGGTGCCTGTGCGTTTAAGCGTATAGCAGGTGCGTGGTACGTGATATGTCGGCCATACACCGTAGTGTATAGCGTAGGTGTGATACATGCCGTTAGCAGGCGCACAATTAGAATACTGCTCTTATCTGTGATTGCGCCTGCGTTGTAAACTGGAAGCGCCGCCTGCGCTATTATAGTGTGTCAGTCTGCTATCGTGCCTGCCTACGTGTGGTTATTACGATTGCCTAGGCGCTGTATTATTTTACTGTTGTGCGCCGGTAAAGATATTCATCTATCGGTCCGACTTCTCTCTGCCATAGCCGCCACTCATCGGCCATCTACACACTCACTGGTGGGCAACACGAACTTGCCAATACACCAACTGGCGACGCCGGTCGGTCGGAGAAGAATTAACTAGCGACGCGGTTGGTCATTCACGCGAGCATCGGTGGAGAAGAACCAACTGGCGACGCGGTCGGTCATTCACTCGGGCATTGGTGGAGAAGAAAATTTTCCTTCTGCTAACGAAGAGCCGCTCGCTATCGGTGACTGTCAGGTGTTCTTCTCAGTTGCGTCTCTATACAGGCCAACTACATGGTTTCTGCGCCTCAAGTGTCCTTCTCAGTTGTGTCTCTATCATTGGTGATACAGGCCAACTACATGGTTTCTTCGCCGTGTCAACTTCACATCATTTTGTGTATGTAGTGTGGGCTACTACACAAAAACACTGGGAGATGGCAGAACAAGTACAGAAGTTTCAAGTTCCTCTTCCAGAGAAGTTTTGGACAACAAAGGGCGACACACCTCCGCTGTCTTGGGGACAGTGGTTGGTGCAGTTCAACAACTACCTGGCTCTAACCGATGCGTGCCTGCCACAGACGCTGAAACTCACAGATGTGCAGAAGAACATGCTGTTGTACAACCTACTTGGCGTAGAGGGACAGCGACAGTTCAGTGCACATCCAGTGGGGAAGAATACAGCCGGGTCAACATTTGCTGCCTACTTGGAAGCCGCCAAGTCAGTTTTCCATCATCCAGCCAATCCAGTGAGGGCTCACTTTGACTTTGGATGCAGGAAGCAGTCAGCGCATGAGACAGTCAATGAGTACCTCCTAGCTCTACAGAGTTTGCTGGAAGAGAGCACGCTGCCAACAGCAAATGCCCAGGGCTTCATTCAGCGCACCGAGCTAGTCAACTACTTGCTGGCTACACAGTTCACGCAAGGACTGTACAACAAAGAGACACAGCAGAAGATTCTAGCTCTGAATCGTGTCAACTTGGAGGACTTCAAAACAATTGCGCAAGCAGATGAGAGCTCTAGACAGGATGCAGCCAAAATACAACTCTCAAGCTCTGTTATGGTTGCCAGAGCTCAGCAGCAACAGAAGTCTCCACAGAAGGGCAAACAACCACACTCGCAGACTCACCGACCTCCTCAGCAAAACGGCAAACGTTGCTTTGGGTGCAACAGTCCGACACATCGATTTGGTTCTGCAGACTGTCCTGCCAAAGGAAAACAGTGTTCCTACTGCGGCAAGGCAAACCATTTCGAGAAATGCTGCAGGTCCAAGAAGAAGGGTGCCAGGGGACCAAATCGGGGTCAGACTTCTACAAGCACCATTAAGGTGCGTGCTTCTGGACAGCAACACCGAGTTTGTGCTGTTGAGAGTCCTACTGGACAGTGTTGCCAGGTTGGGGGAATTTCCCCCAAATTTGGGGGAATTTTTTTGCGTTTGGGGGAGAAATTTCGTTTGGGGGAGTGGGGGAATTATTTGGGGGATTTTTGCAAAATCTGGGGGAATTCTTGGGGGAATTTTTTGGTCAGTAATTTTCTAGTATTTTTAAGCTTTTTGCCAGATTAGTGCCAATTTCGACCATTGTATCTGCATATTTTTACTATTCGATGCTATTATTTTTTGCTGTAACATGTTTTGAGTACCGTTTTTTATCTATCGAACCTTATTAGCGACTGAAAATCCAAACAGGATAGCTTTTTTTAGGCTTAAGTAGGCATCGTTCTCATTCTCACATGCTTAAGATATAGGTACCGATAAAACACATAGGCAGGTATGGAGCATCGTGTTTTTCTTTGTTGTGATACAATAGGCTAAATTTTCTTATGCACATGGAGGAATGTTTCAGGCGTTTTAGCTGGCAAACTGTAGATAAACTTTTAAAACTCAAATCAGGCATTGTTCTGACTAAAAGTTTTGATTTGTATTAGAATTTCCTTACATAAAAATTCAGACGAAAGTGGCATTTTTGAAAAAAAAGAATTATATTTTACATTGAAAAACATTTTTCATACAATAATTAAAAATTTCTCAAATTTAAAAATTTCATTCACCCCAAACGTTTTTTGCTTGAAATTTTTCTGAATAAATCAGACTTGTGGTTTATGAACTGACAGTTTGACTTTTTAAAAAGTTTAATTTATTAAGGATCAAGTTCATTTGTGCCATTTTTTACACAAGCAAGCCTACTTCTACGTTTTAACGATGTTATGTAATCCAATTAAAGGAATATAGCCATAAATGGCCTCTGCAGAGCATAATTTTGTTGCATTTTTCAATTTTTATTTGGGGGAATTTTTTGGGGGATTTTTGTATTTTTGGGGGATTTTTGGGGGATTTTTTTCTCAATTTTGGGGGAATTCTAGCCCTCAGACCTGGCAACACTGCTACTGGACAGGGCTTTTCGAGTACAGTACAAATCACTACAGCAGATGGAAGGAGCACTTCTGTCACTGCTAGCACCGACAGCTGTTCAGACATTACTGGCATCACTTGGGACATCTACAAGCGACATTTCGGTGGCACACCTCTGCAGAAAGTGCAGCAGACTTTGACGAATTTTGATGGGTCAAAGATTCCTGGCGCTGGTGTTCAGTTTCCTGCCACAGTCGCATACAATGGTCGGGCTGCTACAATCAATGTGTTCGTACTTCCTACTCTCTTCGGTGCAGTGATAGGAAGAGACACGATTACAGCTCTACACATGAGCAATACACACATACGTAACTGAACGAAGTAC